>RJVU01019149.1:212071-225595 GCA_003731715.1 Anabarilius grahami
AATATATAATATAATAATAAATGTATATTATATATATATAAACTGTAATGAAAATATTTAATATTTTCACATTTAAATAAAAATATTGTTTCAATGAAATGTATAATAAAATTAAAATGAAAAAATCTAAATATTATAATATTTCACATTATTTTTTATTAAATATGAAAATATTAAATAAATAAATAATTTTATTATTACAGTTTATATACACAGACAAATTATGTTTGAATGAAATGCATAAAATGAAAAGAAAAATAAAATATTCTAAATACTGTTGTAATATTTCACATTATTTTATTAAATAATATGAAAATACTATGCAAATATTTAATACAAATATAATTTCATTATTATAGTTAAATCATTATAAAAAATTTATTCTGTTGAATAAAACGCATAATAAAAAGAAAAGAAGAAAATGCTTAAAAAAAGATTTTGGTGGTAAATCGTTGTCAACCGTAATATCAAAAAATGTGATATTAAAAAAGAAATGTGGCCGTATTTTACTAATAAGAATTTGGCAGTAAATTTATGTCACATCACATGACAATAATATTACATTATAAAAAATCATTTTCTTTTTATATGGATTTTAGTGTTAAATGTGACCTGACATAACCTGTGACATAAGTGCCCAAAGGCATTTTTTGGAAGCCACTGTATTTAAATATAATGTTTCTTATTCTCATAAGTGCATTGCACTTGTTTTCTGAGCATATGAAGGGTAAAAAATATGCTTGGATTATTCACCCAGATCTCTCAACCCACACAGACACCCACATACACACACACCCAAACACAAACCTTGACCCACGTGTCAGTCAAGAGTTCTTAATGTCTCTCACATATAAAAAGAGAGAGAGAGAGAGTGAGTGACAAAAACTGTTGCATATGATTGCCGTGGTGAAGAGGTTAAAATATTCTTTTTAAATCATACACCGTTTCAAAGCAGCTTTACAGGAAACAAAAATAAAGAAGATAAAAGGAAAAGAGCTTAGATTTGGTGTAGTGCAATGCGGATACTGTCCACTAGGGAGCAGACCAGAGCTTTGAAGATGATCAGTGTTTCATTAATTCTTAATTTCATTAATTTCATTAACATCATTAATTCTTGATAAGGCAAGAATTACTATTACGATCGCTTATATTTAGAGTAAGAAATCTGAACAATTCCATAACCATAGGTATTAAACTTTAACTGTTACAAAAAATCTATAATATTACAAACTGTGGTTTGTTAGGGAGAGATGTGCTATTAGTTTTCTAAGCAATCAGACTTATGAGTTTGGACAATAAAATAGGCAAAAAACCATACAAATTTACATTAAAGGAGGGACTCAAGTCATATTTACAGACTTAATAAGGCTGGAGTCTTTTGACTTGAACCAGTAGACAAACACCTAGAGCAAGTAGCAAACCTAGAAACAGCACAACAGTGCATTAAAAATGCAAAATGCAAAAATCTAGTTGTTTTTGGTTTTTTTCAGCCACTTTCTACTAATACACTACCTCAAAGAAGCATTGATAATGATGTTTGGAAGCCTATAAATTCTGACACTATGTTTAGTTTTTAAGTTGTTTTTAACTTTCAAAACAATGTTCAAAGGTTTGAGGTCAGTAAGATTTTTTTTAAAGAAATTAATAATTTTGTTAGGCAAGGATGCATTAAATTGATCAAATGTGATCAGACTTTTGAAGAATCCTGAAAAAAAGTATCACACTTTCCAAAAAATATGAAGCAGCACATTGATAATAATCAGGAATGTTTATTGAGCATCAAAATATCATATTACAGTGATTTCTGAAGGATCATGTGACACTGAAGACTGGAGTAATGATGCTGAAAATTCAACTTTAATCACAGGAATAACTCACATTTTGAAATATTTTACAGTAGAAAACAGTTATTCTTTAAAAAAAATCTTACCGAGCCCAGTATATTAGTGAATAATATTTGCTGTTTCACCATATTAATTTCATGTGTATGTGAACACATGTAGTATCTGATCATTCATTCATTTGTTAGTTGGAAATATTCAACCCAAATTTTAAAATAGTATCTAATTGGAACATGCTGCTTGTATTTGGCATGGGTTAGTGAAACGACCATTAAACCAACTGTGCCAGAATCACTCTGTGGGTCTGTGTTCACTCAATGTGTCTAATTAGAGAGCAGGGGGAGCAGGAATATAACATATGGCAACATGTTTTTCAACGGGAAGATAAATTCAACATTACTCTGCTATCATCAGTCAGTTCTGGATACAGTTTAGTCTGAGATAAAAGTTCAGATTCTGAACAAGCCTGGAGACATGACTGTACCAAACCGAAATAAAGAGCCCATGTGCTATGGAAGACATGAGAAAAAAATATGTGTCACAGATGCATATGAATATTTGCTCTGTAATATATGTGCTTCTATATACCGTTATTGTAGTGCATACTGCAAACAAGTTGAGACAGATCAATAGAGACCCTTGCCGTATTAACCACAGCATCACAGTAAACAAAGCTGACAGCAGACGCCACGCTTTGGAGAAGCGCAGAGGAGGACACGCTTGATTATGTTTGGAGGAGAGCGGAGAAAGAGACTTCCAAAGGACAAAGATTCATTGCTGTCATAAATTAATCATGACAGATGTGCTGTAATCTCGGGAAGAACGTGGTGAACCGAGATCTGTTTCAAAGCCTGTTTGAGAAGGTATGACTCCTCAGAGCATTCTGACCTCTTTCTGATTAAAGAGCTTTGTGCAGCTGGCCTGTGAAATATTAGATATTTCTCAGCCTCAATGCTGAGAATTTGTTTTCAATATAGCTGATGTTCGATGTTNAAGATTCATTGCTGTCATAAATTAATCATGACAGATGTGCTGTAATCTCGGGAAGAACGTGGAAGAAGGTATGACTCCTCAGAGCATTCTGACCTCTTTCTGATTAAAGAGCTTTGTGCAGCTGGCCTGTGAAATATTAGATATTTCTCAGCCTCAATGCTGAGAATTTGTTTTCAATATAGCTGATGTTCGATGTTTAGGACTAAATATATTTATATTGGTTGTCAAAGAAAAAAAAAAGAATAACCAATGGAAAAAGATCCATATTATTGTGAAATACAAAAGAATTGCAGAGACAGACAGATAGATAGACAGATGGATGGAATGACAGATAAAAAGACAGAACAACAGACAGAAAGAGATGGACAGACAGACAGATGGACAGACAGACATATAGACAGACAGATGGACAGACAGACATATAGACAGACAGATGGATAGAAGGACAGACACAGACAGACAGACAGACAAATAGATAGATAGATAGATAGATAGATAGATAGATAGATAGATAGATAGATAGATAGATAGATAGACAGACAGAACGGCAGACAGAAAGACGGATGGATAGACAGATCAACAGACAGACATAAAGAAAGACAGATGGATAGACAGATAGATCAACAGACAGACATAAAGACAGACAGATGGATACACTGCAAAAAATGCTGTTCTTACTTAGAGTTTTTGTCTTGTTTCTAGTCAAAATATCTTAAAGTTCTTAAATCAAGAAGCATTTTCTTGACAAGTAAAAATTATTTTCTTGTTTTTAGGAAAAATAAATCAAAATTAAGTGAGTTTTTCCTTAAAACAAGCAAAATAATCTGCCAATGGGGTAAACAAAATAATCTTAAATCAAACCAAAAATGAGCTAAATAATCTGGTTTTCAGTTTGAAATAAGATTATTTTGCTTACCCCATTGGCAGATTATTTTGCTTGTTTTAAGGAAAAACTCACTTAATTTTGACTTATTTTTCCTAAAAACAAGAAAATAATTTTTACTTGTCAAGAAAATGCTTCTTGATTTAAGAACTTTAAGATATTTTGACTAGAAACAAGACAAAAACTCTAAGTAAGAACAGCATTTTTTGCAGTGTAGACAGATAGAATGACAGACAGAAAGACGGATAGATAGATAGAATGACAGATAGAAAGACGGATAGACAGATAGAAGGACAGACAGACAAAGACAGAGACGTATAGAGGGACAGACAAATAGACAGACAGATAGAGACGGATAGACAGATAGAACGACAGACAGAAAGATGTATAGACAGAACGACAGACAGACAGATAGAACGACAGACAGATATGATAGAACAACAGACAGATGGATAGACAGAGAATGGCAGACAGAAAGACGGATACACAGATAGAACGACAGACGGACAAAGACAGACAGACGTATAGAAGGACAGACAAATAGACAGACAGACAGATAGATAGAACGACAGAAAAAGATGGATAGACAGATAGAACGACAGACAAAAAGATGTATAGACAGAATGACAGACAGACAGATAGAACGACAGACAGATATGACAGAACAACAGACAGAACGGCAGACAGAAAGATGGAAACACAGATAGAACGACAGACAGACAAAGACAGACAGATGTATAGAAGGATAGATAGATAGAAGATAGATAGATAGATAGATAGAGATAGATAGATAGATAGAGATAGATAGATAGATAGATAGATAGATAGATAGATAGATAGATAGATAGATAGATAGATAGAACGACAGAAAGAGATGGATAGACAGATAGATAGATAGAATGGCAGACAGACAGACGGATAGACAGAGAACGACAGACAGATGGATACAGACAGATGTATAGAAGGATAGATAGATAGATAGATAGATAGATAGATAGATAGGATAGATAGATAGATACACAGATAGAACGACAGACAGATGGATAGACAGATAGTAGGACAGACAGACAAAGACAGACAGATGTATAGAAGGATAGATAGATAGATAGAATGACAGAAAGAGATGGATAGACAGATAGACAGATAGAATGGCAGACAGACAGACGGAAAGACAGAGAACGACAGACAGATGGATACACAGATAGAACGACAGACAGACCAAGACAGATAGACGTATAGAAGGACAGACAAATAGACAGACAGATAGATATAGACAGATAGACAGATAGAATGGCAGACAGACAGACGGAAAGACAGAGAACGACAGACAGATGGATACACAGATAGAACGACAGACAGACCAAGACAGACAGACGTATAGAAGGACAGACAAATAGACAGACAGATAGATATAGATAGAAAGACAGATAGAACAACAGACAGAAGGATAGATAGATATATAGATAGACAGACAGACAGACAGACAGAATGACAGACAGATAGAACAACAGATAGATGGATAGACAGATATACACTCACCTAAAGGATTATTAGGAACACCATACTAATACTGTGTTTGACCCCCTTTCGCCTTCAGAACTGCCTTAATTCTACGTGGCATTGATTCAACAAGGTGCTGAAAGCATTCTTTAGAAATGTTGGCCCATATTGATAGGATAGCATCTTGCAGTTGATGGAGATTTGTGGGATGCACATCCAGGGCATGAAGCTCCTGTTCCACCACATCCCAAAGATGCTCTATTGGGTTGAGATCTGGTGACTGTGGGGGCCATTTTAGTACAGTGAACTCATTGTCATGTTCAAGAAACCAATTTGAAATGATTCGAGCTTTGTGACATGGTGCATTATCCTGCTGGAAGTAGCCATCAGAGGATGGGTACATGGTGGTCATAAAGGGATGGACATGGTCAGAAACAATGCTCAGGTAGGCCGTGGCATTTAAACGATGCCCAATTGGCACTAAGGGGCCTAAAGTGTGCCAAGAAAACATCCCCCACACCATTACACCACCACCACCAGCCTGCACAGTGGTAACAAGGCATGATGGATCCATGTTCTCATTCTGTTTACGCCAAATTCTGACTCTACCATCTGAATGTCTCAACAGAAATCGAGACTCATCAGACCAGGCAACATTTTTCCAGTCTTCAACTGTCCAATTTTGGTGAGCTCGTGCAAATTGTAGCCTCTTTTTCCTATTTGTAGTGGAGATGAGTGGTACCCGGTGGGGTCTTCTGCTGTTGTAGCCCATCCGCCTCAAGGTTGTGCGTGTTGTGGCTTCACAAATGCTTTGCTGCATACCTCGGTTGTAACGAGTGGTTATTTCAGTCAAAGTTGCTCTTCTATCAGCTTGAATCAGTCGGCCCATTCTCCTCTGACCTCTAGCATCAACAAGGCATTTTCGCCCACAGGACTGCCGCATACTGGATGTTTTTCCCTTTTCACACCATTCTTTGTAAACCCTAGAAATGGTTGTGCGTGAAAATCCCAGAGCAGATTGTGAAATACTCAGACCGGCCCGTCTAGCACCAACAACCATGCCATGCTCAAAATTGCTTAAATCACCTTTCTTTCCCATTCTGACATTCAGTTTGGAGTTCAGGAGATTGTCTTGACCAGGACCACACCCCTAAATGCATTGAAGCAACTGCCATGTGATTGGTTGATTAGATAATTGCATTAATGAGAAATTGAACAGGTGTTCCTAATAATCCTTTAGGTGAGTGTATATAGACAGACAGACAGATAGATCAACAGACAGACATAAAGACAGACAGATGGATAGACAGATAGAATGACAGACAGAAAGACGGATAGACAGACAGAATGACAGACAGATTGAACAACAGACAGATGGACAGACAGATAGAACAACAGATAGATGGACAGACAGACAGACAGACAGACAGACAGATAGATAGATAGATAGATAGATAGATAGAACAACAGACAGATGGATGGACAGACAGATAGAACAACAGATAGACGGATAGACAGATAGATATATAGATAGAACGACAGACAGATGGACAGACAGATAGAACAAAAGATAGACAGATAGATATATATAGATAGACAGACAGACAGATAGAACAACAGACAGATGGACAGACAGATATGACTCATAATCTCAGTGTCATTCAAATGTCTCAGCTCTAACTAGGCTTGAAATCAGACTCTTCTTTCAGTGTATTTTTAGAGTTCTTCGTCTATAACAGCATTCTCAAGCTGACAGACACTGAAGACTGTCTGGCAGTTTGAGTGACATCTCTCTCTCGTCTTATTCATAGCTCATTAAGGGCTTTTATTCTGTCTGATGAGCAGAACTAAACAGCACCAAAGGACAGCATGCACCACATTCTTGTACTGTGTGAGGATAGATGGGTGGATGGATGCAACAATAAGATCTTTAAAATTGTGTTTTTGTGGCAGGCAACAATGACAAAAAAAAAAGAAAGAAAAAGTCTGCTCACGTTGGCCACTTTTTAGCTTTTCAAATAAGAATTTAGAATTCAATATTAGTTCAGTTAATATTGTGGCAAGTGGCGCTCAAAATATTTACTGCACAAAATGAATGATGTTTTAATATGTTTGTTGTTGCCTCACAGTTAACAGCTTGTTAAGAAACTACAGCTGTAAATGCAACATCAGTCTGTTATTAGTCTGTGTTTGTGCATGTGTGCAGTGAAGTCTCAGCTGTAAACACACATTATCCTGCTGGAGCGCAAAATTCAAGTCATTTAGGCCCCTGCCAAGATGTGCTGCTCTTCCTCCCTTTATGTCCTCCCTTTCTACAAGTCTTCTGTAACTACTCTTTCATCTGTCAAGAGCAACTCTGTTCCTCTGCCTTCCCCACTGTTTGTCTTTTATCCTCCTACTCAGTCAAACTGCTCAGCCCTCACAATGCTCATCAGTGACCTGCCAGTTCAAGTGTCAAACTTGTTTGAAAAAATCAATTTTCATTCCTTTCATTTTTCTGTGCCTTTGTAGATCTCTACACTGCTATCAAAGGAGCCAGAGAGACTATAGTCGAGCAGATCTGCTATTGCTCAGGGCTATTCACTTCCAAAGGCCCACCGATGAGAGGAAAGATAGAGATGTATTTTTCTTCTGGATGTACTTCTGCTTCTTCCGTGTGCTTTCAAAAGCTCCCGTGCGTTGATCATTGTAGCCAATCGCAGACATATCTGATGAGCACGTGAACACAACAGCCAATCAGAGGTTATTTACGAATCTGCTCAACAGCACTCAACGCGCCAGATTTTTTAAATTTCAGTACTGACTTGGTATTGCAGTCGGTACTTTTGACAACACTAATGTATACTAAATTTGATCTTTTAATATCACTGTTTAAAGGATTAGTTCACTTTCAAATTAAATTTTCCTGATAATTTACTCGCCCCCATGTCATCTAAGATGTTCATGTCTTTCTATCTTCAGTCGAAAAGAAATTAAGGTTTTTGATGAAAACATTCCAGGATTATTCTCCTTATAGTGGACTTCAATGGCCTCCAACTGGTTGAAGGTCAAAATTACAGTTTCAGTGCAGCTTCAAAGGGCTTTAAACGATACCAGACGAGGAATAAGGGTCTTATCTAGAGAAACGATCTGTCATTTTCAAAAAAAAAAAAAAAAAAAAAAACTCTATATGCTTTATAAACACTAATGATTTTTTCCGCTTTCCGTATTCTTCAAAAAGCTGATGCTGTATGTCCAATGCCCTATTCAACTTACGGAACGAACGCGGCGGCAGTTTCGTTTTTTTTCCGTAAGTAGAATAGGGACGGCGTAGGACATACGGCGTAAGCTTTTTGAAGAATACGGAAAGCGGAAGTACGTTCAAGGCGATCATTTGTGTTTATAAAGCATATACAGTTGTATTTTTTTCGAAAATGACCGATCATTTCGCTAGATAAGACCCTTATTCCTCGTCTGGTATCATTTAAAGCCCTTTGAAGTTGCACTGAAACTGTAATTTTGACCTTCAACCGTTTGGAGGCCATTGAAGTCCACTATAAGGAGAATAATCCTGGAATGTTTTCATCAAAAACCTTAATTTCTTTTCGACTGAAGATAGAAAGACATGAACATCTTAGATGACATGGGGGTGAGTACATTATCAGGAAAATTTAATTTGAAAGTGAACTAATCCTTTCATTTCTTTGCGACTGAAGAAAGAAAGACATGAACATCTTGGATGACATGGGTACGGTGTCCATTTTAGGACATTCTCAAACCTCAGTCATACAACGAAAAGGCATCATGCCTCAGACTAAAAGGCTTCAGTCATCGGACAAAACGGCATCGCGTCTCAGACTAAAAGGCTTCAGGTCTCAGGAAAAACAACGTCAGGTGTCAGGTCTCGCACAATTAGGCATCAGACGAAACTGCCTCAGAATAAAAGGCTTCAGATGAAAAGGCATCGGATGAAACGGACTCAGACAAAAAGGCATCAGTTTTTTTTTTTTTTGGCTATGTTTTTTTTTTTAACTTTCTATTGGCTTATCCCATCGTAATGCCATCCTTCAGTTATCTTTTTCTTTCTCCCCCTTTATATATTTATCTGTAACTATTACCAAATTGATGTAAGGTGTGTGTGCATGCATGTTAATTATGTAGAATGTACCTATTCATGTAGGCTATTTATGTAATCCCTTAGCAATGTTCTTTGTTATTGTTATGTAATATAAACATTTATACAACAGTTCTGTCTGGTTCTCGAATCTGATTGGCTGACAGCCGTGCGATATTTCAGTGATAACAGCACTCTTACCTTTTCACCATTTGTATCACTCCGCTTGAAGTGACCGTCATGGCGGCCGATCAAATCAACCGTAATTTTTACAAATACTACTTGTTGTACCACGAACTGTAGTTTTAATAGTTTTTTAGGCGAGAATGTAGTTGTTTAGACATGAATTATATGACTTATATTTAATAATAGCGCCTATTTTACAATTTGTTTTGACGTTTTCGGAGATGCGAGCTCCAGGGCGTCAGCGGCCGTTCATTGATCGTGTATGCGCCAACAACAGCTTCATCTCGGGCAGTGCTTCGGGGATTTACCGCTGGCTCTTATAGTGGTTAAACATGAGACATAATTCAATTTGAGTACATAAAAAGGGCAATCTTTGATCTTATTAATCTATTATTTGTTCCACAGCAAGTCGAATTGTGCTATGTTTAATTTGATAATAATTACCTTATTTATATAGCATAGCATTTTGGCTACAACTAGACGGGACATATCAGACGAAGACTCTTCTCCGCTTCCTCTTCTTGCTCCCTTTAAATACATGAAGAGTTCAGATGCAAAAGCCTCTAAGTGCCATCTGAAATTTTCTTATAAAGTGAGCATTTTTATCAAGCTTGTATGTTTATGTTCAGTAATTTCACTTTAATGGCAATTAATAGGTCCTCTTCATTGCCATTAAAGTGAAATAACTGAACCTAAACATACAAGCTTGATAAAAATGCTCACTTTATAAGAAAATTTCAGATGGCACTTAGAGGCTTTTGCATCTGAACTCTTCATATATTTAAAGGGAGCAAGAAGAGGAAGCGGAGAAGAGTCTTCGTCTGATATGTCCCGTCTAGTTGTAGCCAATATGCTATGCTATATAAATAAGGTAATTATTATCAAATTAAACATAGCACAATTCGACTTGCTGTGGAACAAATAATAGATTAATAAGATCAAAGATTGCCCTTTTTATGTACTCAAATTGAATTATGTCTCATGTTTAACCACTATAAGAGCCAGCGGTAAATCCCCGAAGCACTGCCCGAGATGAAGCTGTTGTTGGCGCATACACGATCAATGAACGGCCGCTGACGCCCTGGAGCTCGCATCTCCGAAAACGTCAAAACAAATTGTAAAATAGGCGCTATTATTAAATATAAGCCATATAATTCATGTCTAAACAACTACATTCTCGCCTAAAAAACTATTAAAACTACAGTTCGTGGTACAACAAATAGTATTTGTAAAAATTACGGTTGATTTGATCGGCCGCCATGACGGTCACTTCAAGCGGAGTGATACAAATGGTGAAAAGGTAAGAGTGCTGTTATCACTGAAATATCGCACGGCTATCAGCCAATCAGATTCGAGAACCAGACAGAACTGTTGTATAAANATTTATGTATTCCCTTAGCAATGTTCTTTTTTATTATGTAATATATATATAATATATATAATATGTGTGTACTGTAAGCTATAGGCTACCTTATGATATTTTATTCTTACAGCTTTAATTAAATATTACACTGGTTAGGTTCTATACAGAAAAGAACATGGCGATTTTCACATTGGTCTGCAGAAAAACAGAAATTATCTGAATTAAAATGTAATTGACTGACAGTAGGTGGCGCTGGAACAGCAAAAATAAAGCCATTTCCTTGGTAACCTTTGTGCACAAAGCAGCTGTGGTTATAATAGTCTAATAGCTTGAAAGATTTTTTACTTCCCTTATGAAAATTAACCATGGTTTTACTAGAAATAAAACCACAATAACCATGTTTTTTGTTTTTATCTGAGTCTGTTTCGTCTGATGCGTTTTAGTCTGAGGTTTTGTCTGATGCCTAATTGTACAAGACCTGACTCCTGACCTCGTTTTTCCTGAGACCTGAAGCCTTTCAGTCTGAGGCACGATGCCGTTTTGTCCAATCACTGAAGCCTTTTAGTGTGAGGCATGACGCCTTTTCGTTGAATGACTGAGGTTTGATAATGTCCTAATATGGACACCGTACATAGGGCTGAGTAAATTATCAAGAAATTTTCATTCAGAAGTGAACTAATCCTTTAAGTACATTAAAGGCAAATATTTTTTTGAGTACCATGTCTTACCATGACTAATACCGATCCAGCTTACTGCAGTGTGCAACAAGTGTCTCATAGTAACCGCCGAGCGAACGCACAGCACTATAACAACTTTTAACACACAAATGTTTTTAATATGATAAACAGCGCTGCGTTACACCATATACGCTCAACCGGAAGAAGGGGAAGCGCTCGTCTGTGGCATAATAAATGCTCCGCTGCTCTCGAGACATGTGTCGCACTCGTCTCTCATTAGCAATCACTCCAGCGGCCTCGTTCCGCTCCAAAACCCTGCTTCATACTAGAGTAATGTGAATAAATCTTTAATAGTCCCATCAGATTCTTTTCAACCAGCTGCAGACATCATCAATCTACACCTTTGTTTTGAATAAGCGACCTTTAGCGGCGAAAAATTACATATTGTGCCTTTAAGGCACTGTAAGTGTTTTTCACGTTAATGTCCCGCTGTTTTTAGTGATTAAAATGCTGCGGCAGGTGCTGCAAATGGATCACAAGTGCCCAAAACTTGCATTTTGTTCAAGAAGGTCCCCGGTTGCAGATCCCAGCTGAGCAGGGAGTCCTTTCTGTGTGGAGTTTGCACGTTCTCTCTGTGTCTGCGTGGGTTTCCCTCACAATCCAAAAACATGCAGTTTAGGTGAATAGGATGTGCTAAATTAGCCATAGGTTTGAATGTGTGTGTACACAGTAAAATCCCCAGAGTTAAATCAACTCTGCTCAGAGTACATATGGTCCCTCTCTAAATAGTGTTAAAGTAACACGGAAGCAGAGTTAAAGTTAATGAGATAATATAGCAATTAATAAGGCTGTGACTGAAGTCAGTTGTAGTTCTAGTGTTTCTCTTTTCTTCAGTGATTCTGCTTGTTAACAGCAGGTGTTCATCACTAATGCACAATCATCACTTAACTAATTGCTTAATTATCTCATTAACTTTAACTCTGCTTTAGTATTATTTTAACACCATTTAGAGAGGGACCATATGTACTCTGAGCAGAGTTGATTTAACTCTGGAGATTTTGCTGTGTATGTGTGAGCCCCAAGCCATGTAATGGGGAGGGTTTGGGGAAAGACCTGACAACCTACCCTGGAAAAATCATTGCCAAGAAAATTCTTTGACAGTCTCTTGTGTATGGCAAGAGCTGGCCATAGAATAACCATAGAAGGTCTGGTCATAAAATCGTGTACAACTAAAATGGTAATAGATATGTAGATAGATAAAAAAAGAGCAGAGTGAACATTCTTCAAAATTTCACCTTTGTGAAACTATGAGTAAAATATGACAGATTTTTCATTGAAAATTTGTAAGTGAATCGTAAGTGAAGCATTGAAGGAGCCAGGCCTTAGATTTTCCCTTCAATTAAGTTGCGTAACTGGCTGTTATGATGTTTCTTTCACATTCCCAGCTTCCATGCTTTTTGCTTCCCCTCGCTAAAGTGAGTCATAGCAGTAGTTGAATGTGCTACATGAAAAAAAATCAATGTGGCTTATCAAATAATCATAAATGCATTCTGCAAGAGCACACTAGATCTGTCTGTGAATGCATTTGCGGGCGAATTACTGGAAGAAAGCAGAAGGCAGCAGCAAAGAGAAGATTTACACGTGTGGGAGAGAGAATCTAAAAATGATAGCACAGAGACGGGATCCAGATCCAGCTGATTGGTATCCATAGTAACAACAGCGGAGGCAAGTGTCGTGAGTTGTTTGTGATGCACACCAACATTAGTTCACGCGCTCACACACAATAACAAACACAAAAACAATTCAGTCCATTATCTTTCCATCCTTCAAGAAACAAAGAATGAAAAAACTGGATGTTTAAAACTATATTTCTCACCAGTTATTGGAGCATCACCATGCGACTCGTGTTTCATTGGGATTCATCACTCCATCAATGTTTAGCTTTTTTCTTTTTTGCCCAGGACAAGAGAGACAAGTCACCCCCAATC
>RJVU01019149.1:227123-244924 GCA_003731715.1 Anabarilius grahami
TATTTAGGTTTTAAAATCATTACATGAATTGTTAGTGGCTGATCTCTGAAACAAAGCATTCCCCAAACCTGCAATGGAAAATATTTATTATTTACATATTAAAATATGCTATTGTGTTTCATGATTATTTATTTATTGTATTTCCTGTTCTTGTAAATACTTTATAAAAAAATTATTTTATTACCACTGACAGTTACATGACCCCAAAAAAGGTTTTAAATATAAATGGTAAACTGAAATACTACAAGACTTGCTGTTTACAAACTAGATCTTTTTGGATCAATTAAGGTATATGTCATATTAAGTGACTACTCATTACTTCACAGAGAGCTTATGACCTACAAGATTAACTATTGTGTTAAGAACAAATGGTGCAACCGTTTTTAGCAGGTTACAATCTAATTAGTAATTTTACTTTAGGATTAACTTACAAACAGCTGGTCTAAACCTACCAAGAGCTCTCTAGGACTGGACTTTCATTCATCTGTGAACCACCGAGCAGCATTTTGTCAGTAGGTCTGTTCAACATCACAGCGTAAGCCTCTGAGTTCAGGACAGGGAAATGAATATCACATGAAGCCAAGCACTAAAGCCCAACGACAGAAAGCATCTAGTACATGCCTCCGCTTTTAGTGTGCCTTAAGCTCACAGCGGTGGAGCGGTCAACATTATACATCTGTCAGTGTGCGAGTCCTCAGATAATGCAAAAAAAAAAAAAAAGGAGCGGCAGACCCCAGCATTTTTTTAAACCTTTCCTCATTGCGGGGCAACACTGGAAGGTTTTCTAAAAAGTCGGCCCATGTGTTGTTTTAACGTCTTTGAGGAAAAAGGAAGCTAAAATGATCCATGAGAGAGATGTGCTCTAATGTAAGACTCCAGAGGTAATTCATCCAAATATAACTGCAAAGTGGACAACCTGGAAGAAGGTTTGAGAACAAATTGGGTCTCTCTTGCTCACTCACTTTTGATGGTGCTTTAACTTGCTTTTGTGCAGTCTGGCTTTTGTTAACATGTGCTTTGATAATTATGTAGATGATTTTTTTGGTAAATTTTCTGGAAGAGCATATGGTCCACTCATGTTTAGTCTCAGACGGCACGCCTACAGACCAGCCATGCGCTCATTACGGGCCGTCTGTTGCGTTTTACACACAAAAATTGCAAGATCGTAATCAAAATTGTAGGCTAGAATCTTACTGCTCTTGTTCATTTGAGTTATTCAGTTCGCTAGGAAGAAGCTTACAACATGGTACCAATTTTTTACAATAAACATATAAAATTGGTTTATTTATGGTAAAATACCTACAGTATATTTATATCCCTTTTAATATGACATGACGAAATAAGTTCACTTTGAACAATGTTTTTAAAAATGTAAAATGCCTGTTTGTATAGACTGAAGTACCATTATTTCCCCATGCATTATGATTGTGTTCAGATGGCACTAAATGAGCAGGTTTTGGTCAGAATATGCTGCAAAGTTGGCCAGACTTTGTTGATAGTCGAAAGTCTGGCTCTGTATGACTAACTCATGTGTATCATACAATCTACAGAGCCAAACTGACAAACAAACACAAGGGCAATGACTAAAATAATGAATTATCCTGAAAGAGCCACTTCAAAAGGAGGGTTTTTCTAGAGATGGGGGTTGCTGGATTACCACGAATCGAGGCTAGGCTGCTACAGTATATCCTCGGAGGACACTTGAGCTTCAATTAGTACAGTCAAGCGGTTGTGGGTTCCCAGAGCAGACCAACTCCATTACAACGCAAAGCTTGCCCTGACTTTCCATTATGGTTCATGTATGAAAATATAGACAGTCTGTACCAGCTTTCATATTACATTAGCGTTCAGAATGATTGTTATTAAAGGGTGGTGAAAAGTAAAACAAAACAGTCTCCTCAAGGTCTTTAGCTTTGCATCTAATCCTATAATAGAGCATTAGTTGTCTTCACCAATTCAAACTGGCATTTACAATGCACAAAAAACAAGACGGACAGGGTTTGGTAAAACAAATGTTTAGTAAAATTACATGCAATGTTTGAGTTCATTTGACTAAAATAAATTAATGCCATAATAAAAATACCAACTAAAATTAAATAAAACCACAACCATCCAATCAATTCCTCATGGACAAATTCAAGTCCCGCACTACAGTTTTTCTTGTTCGAGAAGCCATTTCACTCAAATACACACTGATCAGGCATAACATTATGAGCATTGACAGGTGAATAACACTGATTGATTTTCTCTTCATCACGGCACCTGTTAGTGGGTGGGATATATTAGGCAGCAAGTGAACATTTTGTCCTCAAAGTTGATGTGTTAGAAGCAGAAAATATGGGCAAGCGTAAGGATTTGAGCGAGTTTGACAAGCGTCAAATTGTGATGGCTAGACGACTGGGTCAGAGCATCTCCAAAACTGCAGCTCTTGTGGGGTGTTCCCGGTCTGCAGTGGTCAGTATCTATCAAAAGTGGTCCAAGGAAGGTAGCGAAGGCTGGCCCATGTGGTTCGATCCAACAGACGAGCTACTGTAGCTCAAATTGCTCAAGAAGTTAATGCTGGTTCTGATAGAAAGGTGTCAGAATGCACAGTGCATCGCAGTTTGTTGCGTATGGGGCTGCACTGCCGAAAGCGCCAACAGTGGGCACGTGAGCATCAGAACTGGAGCATGGAGCAATGGAAGAAGGTGACCTGGTTTGATGAATCACATTTTCTTTTACATCATGTGGATGGCGGGGTGCGTGTGCGTCACTTACCTGGGGAACACATGGCACCAGGATGCACTATGGGAAGAAGGCAGTGTGATGCTTTGGGCAATGTTCTGCTGGGAAACCTTGGGTCCTGCCATCCATGTGGACGTTACTTTGACACGTACCACCTACCTAAGCATTGTTGCAGACCATGTACACCTTTTCATGGAAACAGTATTCCCTGGTGGCTGTGGCCTCTTTCACCAGGATAACGCGCCCTGCCACAAAGCAAAAATGGTTTACGAATGGTTTGAGGAGCACAACAATGAGTTTGAGGTGTTGACTTGGCCTCCAAATTCCCTAGATCTCGATCCAATCGAGCATCTGTGGGATGTGCTGAACAAACAAGTCCGATCCATGGAGGCTCCACCTCGCAACTTAATGGAGTTAAATGGTTAACTGAGGTTCGGGAGCGGGGCCACGCCTCAACCAATCATCTGACTTCTCAAAACCTTCTTATATCGGGCCGCCCCCTACAGTACTGTTTGTCTCGTTCTCTCGAACCCTCCCTTGCCCTCCCTCTCTCATCCATTTAACCATCCTTACCATCCCTGTTCTCTTCCCTTCCAGGTTGTATCGGGGGGCCCTAATCACTCGGCCTACATCTAACTGAGATGATGCCCCTACTCTAAGTCTCCCGGCCACCAACACTAGACGCCCGGATCAACCTGATTACTCTTCATCCTCTCCCTATTCATCCCTAACCGATTACCATCCCTTTCCCATTCCTCTTCATCCTCTCCCAGAGATGTTCACAAGTCCCTGCGGTCAAGTCCAAGTCAAGTCTCAAGTCTTTGAGGACCAAGTCAAGTCTCGAGTCTTTGAGGTCCAAGTCAAGTCAAGTCTCAAGTCTTTAGGGGTCCAAGTGAAGTCTCAAGTCAAGTCTTTGTTCTATTTTATTTTTTTTCATCTAGTTGTTGTTGTAATTAACAGTGCATTTAAATATCAAAACAGATTACTTTTACTTTAAAATTGTCTAATAAAGCACACAAAATACTACTTAAATCATTTTTATTACTTTCTAACTTTATACAAAATTATACCATTTATAACCACCGCAAGGAAAAAAGTGCTGTGTATTTTGAGCTATATGAGTTGCCGTAGTTTGCTGTAGATCTCAAGCAATGCTGGAAAATGTAGTCTTCCAGTGAGTGCCGGCAGTAACAGTAAACAACACAACGAACAACATTTCCATCTGTGTGTCTCGTTTATGCTAAGGCAATATAATAACGCACTGCGACTTAAACCGATCTGTGGAAATGAGTCGGACGGACAGGGTCATAAAATGTGCATGGAAGTGCTCGTTCAATCCAAATACAATTTAACTTGGTAAATCTGGATATTATATGCATTATCAAATACTTGGGCAAAAAAAAATAAAAAATAAAAAAATGAAAAGGACATGTACTTCTTGAAAATGGACCACAAGCAAACCTCTGCAGCATCCCTTTGGATTAACCTTCCCTTTTCAAATGAAATGACAAAGTTTATCGCAAGGTAAGGCTTGGGTATATTGTTATTATTTGTTGCTAATTTAACAAGTTTTCTAATGGGTGATGAATTTGCGTGCCTTCAGATGCATCACGCGCTCAATGGCTTGGTGTGTTTAGAGATGATTTGTGATATTCGCTGCTGCAGCACATATTTGGGAATGAATAGATAGTAAAATGTGGTGTTTCGTGCCATCGTGTGGGGTAGTAAATAGAGAACGTAATCAAGAATGTCACGCTAAAAGACTTGTATTTTTCACAAGTCTCTGTCTTCAAGTCCGAGTCAAGTCTCGGGTTAGTAGTTCACGAGTCCAATACCCCTTTTCCACCAAGGCAGTTTGAGTGCTGGTTCGGAGCCAGAGCCTAGTTTCAAATCAGTTCTTTGTCTTTCGACACACAAAGCACCAGCTCCGAACCAGGAAAAGTGGTTCGTAAGTAGCACCAAAACACTGCTGGGCTAGAAGTAAGAACCGCTTGCGTCAGGGTCTGGGGGCGGGGTTACCATGACCAACAAGAAACTTGTGACCGCCATTTTTGAAATAGCAGCTAATCGAGCTAATAGCAGCTCGATTGTAATCTCCGTCTATATACAAATTACGTCGAGCCGTGTTTGAATGCCGATGTAGGTTCGCAAAGCCATGAGCATCAACAGTAGTGAAACATCCGCGATTGTTGATAGAAGGCTTGTTCGAGATGCTTCGGAGCAGCGCGGACAGATTCGGCGGGTGCCGCGGATCCGCGGGAGCGCTTGTAGAGCATATGA
Organism: Anabarilius grahami; assembly: GCA_003731715.1. Taxonomy (NCBI): domain Eukaryota; kingdom Metazoa; phylum Chordata; class Actinopteri; order Cypriniformes; family Xenocyprididae; genus Anabarilius; species Anabarilius grahami. The sequence continues at coordinate 232,128 of RJVU01019149.1, forward strand.
CTCCTTCTGCTTTTGGATCGTTCTCGCGGAGCTTTGATGTCATGCGCCGATCGCAATGCGAGAAACCGATGCATCTCAAACGAGCCTGGTGTATTTGTGTTTGGCGCTGCGGCTTTAGCTTTGCAGTGAAATATGAGACGTATACAGTGACGCAAGACCTGGCTCTGTGCTGCTCTCTAGCCCGTGGAAAGGCAAACCGGTTCTTAGAAGGCTCGTCAGTCAACCAACTCCGAACTGGCACTAGTACTAGCTCTGAACTAGCACCCGGTTCGTGCTGGTGGAAAGGGGGTACAAGTCAAGTCGCAAGTCGTTTATTTTTGCGACTTAAGAGTGACTCAAGTCCAAGTCGCAGACTCGAGTTTCCATCTCTATCCTCTCCCTATTCATCCCTAACTTTCTTTAATAAATAATTCTCCAACATTTATGGTTTGCTCGTGAACAGAACTTAAAGGATCTGCTGCTAACATCTTGGTGCCAGATACCACAGCACACCTTCAGGGGTCTAGTGGAGTCCATGCCTTGACGGGTCAGGGCTGTTTTTGCAGCAAAAGTGGGATGAACACAATATTAGGTCATAATGTTATGCCTGATCGGTGTAATTCACAATAGGTTAGAAAAGACTTTAATCATGGTTGCAGAAAAAGGTAAACTTGACTGCTAGCTGGTGCTAAAGTGTGTTTCGGGTGGTTGCTAAATGTTTGCTTACTAGCCCAAGTCAGAAGATCCCTCAAAAGAGTCTCTATGATATTTAAGAAGGCAACAACATAAATCCCACCAAGGAAAATAATTCCCATTGCTTAGAGAAAGTAATAGCACACCTCTTTTATAGCACAAATGAAGCAGGATGAATTACACCACTCAATGGAGCAATGAAAAAACTGATGCTTGATAGTTCACCCAAAAATATCATACTTACCTTCATGCTGCTCTATATGCATATCTTTCTTCTGCAGATCACAAAAAAAGATATTATGAAAGATGTTTGGGTCCAAACTTAATATGAACGACATGAAGATGAGAAAATGATGACAGAATGATCATTTCTAGGTGAGCTATCCCATCAACAAATATCCCTTTATGCATCCTGTACAAATGAAAATCTAAAGCATGTACCAAGACATGCAACACGACTTACTCTGTCTCTCGTCTCGCCCTCTTCTCTGCGTTCCTTCATTTATCCAAACCAATAATAATAAAACACATGCTCAAGAGCGTAATCCTCTTGCTGGCGTGCTGTTGTAAGCACCTGGATTACACTGTGTAAGTCTATCGCTCTGCTGTCAATCATCGATTTGGACGTGTCTCTGGGTTTCGACCACCACCGAAACACATGCACGTTTTAAATCACCTCATGCATCATCCGGCAGCATCGCAATTTCAAGCTATTAAAGGTGGGGGATGTATGCGAAGGCAATAAGAGCGTAAAACCCTAAAGGGATTTCGCCATACAGGGTAATTGGAGCTAGCGTTTGGGGAATACCACACCCCCATCCTGCTTCTTCATGTCCTTCTGATTTCCAGCGATATGGGGCAGGAAACGTAACTCATCCTTCCAGGGTGACTCACTCCAAAGCGGCCACACTCACCGTGAAATTACAGCCATGCACCGTACACAATGGAAGAAAGCCTGACCAGAAGCATGCACAATTAGATGGATAGCCACACTTACTTCACACCCTGCAGCCGTCGCGATGGATTCCTATGCAGTGGTCATAACGCGCGTTTGCCATGGAACTCCTGTGCAGTCCTTCCTTCTATCCTCCCACCCACACGGGATTTTTCTCGTGGAGCGTTTCCTCACATTAGCGTATGCAGATGCGCTCACGGTCTGTGTGCAAACCGCACTCGCATACACAGGCGGATCCTTCTTAATGAGGCGTGAGAGATTAAATCGTCACTTCAGCTCTCCAGTGCGGCTGCAGAGAATGCGCGTGTGCGCGACGGGGAGTCTGATTTGTATTCAAGCTCGTGCCTCTCTCTCCCTCTCTCTCTCTTCAGGTAACAGTATGAGCTGTAGTGAATGTAGGTTAATGTTAAATTCAAACTGATCTGCAGTAGGTCAAAGTTTGTCAAGCCTGTCAGTCTCTACAATATGTAAAACATACCGTTATATTACTCCCATTAGTGGTGTTTGCTATAGCATGCATCAGTATTACTGTCAAGGAGTGTTGATAGTAATGCATACAGTATAATGAATGAACAGTGGCCCATATATGATAAATGGCCGCCAATAATTGTGGAGAATATTGGTTGCCAAAGGCTAATGTTAAAGGGTTAGTTCACCCAAAAATGAAAATTCTGTCATTTATTACTTACCCTCATGCCGTTCCACACCCGTAAGACCTTCGTTAATCTTCGGAACACAAATCATGATTTTTATCGAATCATGATTCGGAACGAAATCACGTGACTTTGGCGCTCCGAACCGCTGATTCAACACGCTGATTCATTATGCTCCGAAGCTTCATGAAGCAGTGTTTTGAAATCGGCCATCACTAAATAAGTCGTTATTTAGTTTTTTTGGCGCACCAAAAATATTCTCGTCGCTTTATAATATTAATATTGAACCACTGTACTCACATGAACTGATTTAAATATGTTTTTAGTACCTTTATGGATTTTGAGAGAGGAAGTGTCATTGCTCCCTATGCAGGCCTCACTGAGCCATCGGATTTCAACTAAAATATCTTAATTTGTGTTCCGAAGATTAACGAAGGTCTATAGTAATAAATAGTAATAAATTACAGAATTTTCATTTTTGGGTGAACTAACCTTTTAAACAATTCAATTTCTACCTCTGATTTTTTATAACAGTTTTTCTATGCAAATTCTCATGGGAAATGATTGACTTTTGGTCATTGTAAACAGTTAAAAGTACTTTATCATTCCTTCAAAAAGTACAATTCTATCATCATTTACACTCACCTTTATGTCATTACAAAAATACAACTTTTTTTCTACTAAGGAACACAAAAGATGATATTTTGAGCATTTCTTTGTGCACACAGTGAAAGTCCAGTGTTCTTTTGTCTTCAAAATATATTTTGTTCTGCAGAGGAAAGAAAACTAAATGCATTTGGAATGACATGGATCAACATTTTTGGGTGAACATTAATTTAAAGGCACAATATGTAGGATTTTTTGTTTAAAATAAAGAGCAGTGTCATATAATTTGTTGACTAGTGTACTTACATTATCCCAAATGTTTCCAAGAATGTTTAAATCCAGAGAAATAAGCAGTTTTAACCAGGACACGGACCGTGTCCGTGCGTCGCCTGTCAATGACATCACACGTTACTCTCGATTTCTGGTTTTATTTTGTAGAAACCATGGAAAAACCAAAGACGCTTTAATATATTATGTGTTTTATTAGACAGGGGAGCAATTGTTTGGATACATTCATCGACAGAAAACTAATCATGTTATACAGCTCAACACAGTAAGTCTTATTGTTTAAATCTTGTTTTCTTGATTTACCGCGAGTACCATGTTTTACCATAACTAATATCGATCTTGCTTACAGCAGTGTGCAACAAGTGTCTCATAACAACTTTCAACACACAAATGTATCTAATATGGTAAAACGGCACTACAGAATAATAAAAGCTCCACTGCTCTCGAGCCGTGTGTCGCGCTCGAGCGGCCTCGTTCTGCTCCAGCGGCTTTCAGCCACACCCTGCTTCATACTACAGTAATGTTAATAAATCTTTAATACATTAGCTCATCCCTGAATTTGATACCTGCCCGAGTCTCGTCTGATTATTTTCCACTGGATGTATACGTGAAGACTACACCTACCATGATTCTGGGCCAGAATATCATTGAGACTTAAGGATGGACCTAGCAATGTCCTAGCAACCATCCAGAACACCACAGCAATGGGTTTTTTGATGGGCAAGCTCCATTCACATATTTTCAGAAACTGACAATATCTATTTAGATATTAAAGTACCAAACCTTTGTTTGAATTAAAAAGATTCTGGATATTCATTTAATGTTAATTGCAGATAAAGGCATCACTGACTGGAGCAAATGCAAATGGAATCTGAAACTAAAGCAGCTTGCATGTCTCAAGGGTGATTTATGTGCATTATAGCAGTCCATTGGGTGCAAATGGGACTTAACCTTTTACCACTGTGTGTGTGTGTGTGTGTGTTATTGGACAGCTCTGCTTAACATCAATCCCTTGAGTCCTGCTTTCAGTCAGGCATTGCTGCTCACACTTGATCATTCCATTAAGGGGGGTTTCGGAGGAAGAGAAAAATCGATAAAGACCTTAAATGCTTCATATTTCTGCTCTGCATGTCAGCTATACAAACAATCAACTGCATTATATTTTCCAAGACCTGAAGGATAAATAAAAACAAAAAGGTCAAAAGCATGAATATATTAAAAAGCATGAATGTAATAGTTACAGCACATAAATGTTACATAAAAATGTAACCAGTTCTATTTCTGATTTTTTATTTTTATTTTTTGCAAAAGCATGCATCTGCATCACTATTACTATTGTTCATAGGGTTAGAGAAACCACTAACAGTACTATATTTTGTCATGTAACACGTTCTGCAAAATGTATGCTACAGACATGAAATTATGTGATTTGTTGATGAGATCCATTTCACTTGGCACAAGATGGGGAATTGCGCCATGCAACTTGAGTTTAGCACATTTTATGGCACATTTTCACTGTTACTGGATTTGCATAACTCCTTCAGTGAATTAGGTGCTAAAGCAACGCAAACATCTCATGCAAATAAAGGGCACTATCAGCGGGTGCAACTCATTCTTCCCCTCATCTCCCCCACAGTGTTATGTACAACGGGTAAATGAACATCATGTTTCATTAGAGTCTGTTTCAGAAGATGTTGTAGAACCTCTAGTTCCCTAGAATAATGGCTTTCTTTTCTGCCTCCACGCAGGAAATGATGCGTGTTATTCAGCGCACCAGATGGAGGAATGATATAGACTACACTGATGCGACAGGCAAATAAATGGCCTTCCCTCATTAAAATTTATGACTAAAAAAAGAGGTCATAGCTAGGAAGCAGTCAGAACGGACAGGTTGCATTCTTGCCCTTTTCCCAATAGAACACATTTGTGAAAAAAAAAAAATTGTGCATGCAAATTGTCTCCCTGTGTTTCTAGACAGCAGCTTTTTTATATCTTAACATAGTATTGCAACTTAACAGGCTGGTGTTTGTTGGGTGACATTTAACAGGCTATATGAACTATAATCCCTAATTCATATTTTGATGTGTTCTTTAATTATAATTAATTTATAAAGAACAACATCTTAATAATATTTAATTGAAAATTGACCCTGTTTACTTTCTTAATACACGTTCCTGATCACAAATACAGCTCATTTTTATCAGCTCCCCTCCAACCTCATGTCATGATCCAATTATTTAAGAATAAAATACAAAAGTATTGCATACATTTTTACTTCCAGAATATGAATGTGAAAAAATGTGAAATAATCAACTTTCTGTTTTATAACTAATAAATTATCAGTCAGGTCAAAATGAAGTCCTGAAAAATTTTGCTAAAATATACATGTTTACATACATAAAATATGTATGTTTTTTGCAATATACAGTGAAGATAACTATAACAATAACTATATTTGCATTCACACCAACGAACGATAACAGATAATGGTTTATTCTGCAGTTTCAAAGTGTTTACAACACGTTTTTGCTGTTTTTGTTGCATTTACACGGCTTTAACCAGCAGATGTCCTCAGCATGTTGTTTCGAGTGAATAGCTAGTGTAATCGATCTGATCTCACAGCGAATTTAGCTGACGAAGTCAATGTAGTGGAATAAAACAACACCTAGTCTTTTTCTCTGCCAATTCAAAGGAAGGCAGACAATGTTGTCGAAACTAGTGCTGGATTACCTGAGGTAATTTTATGTTACACTGTTTGCTAGCCTGGCATTATGATCTCATTGTTAATACTTCTCACCATTTATTCCGAGGGTATGACCGATTGTTTTTCTTATATCCATTTCCATATATCCAAGTATCCTTGAAAAGGGGGTTTGACTTGACAAACAGTGGTGGCTTTTTCTGGACCTCGGCGATTAACTTCTCTGCAATGTTGTCTGCTATTTTAAATGCACGAGCCCTTAAATTAGAATGGATTCTGATTGGCTGTTAGTGTTTTATTGTTCAACAGCTGGGGAAAAAAATCATTCTGAAAGTGATCCCAACCATATTGTTTCTCATATCGTTATAGTTATAGCTGTGTTGTGGACAGTGCTATTCTTTTATATTTAGAACGATTTTTAAAACTATATCTTTATCTTTATCGTTATCTTTATAGTTATTGTGCTTGGTGTGAACGGGCCTTGACTGTGCAGAAGCTATTTTATGTGCTGATATTGCATTGATCACATTTACATGCACAGGACAATTGCAAAATTCCCAGAATATGGAACTTAATTATATGAAAATGTGCATGTAAATAAAGTCAAGAGTATTACAACTCAAAAAGCAGAGAGAAATCTATGTTATAGTTATATCTCTTACATATCCTTTATTAACTGGAATGACCAAATCAGTTAAAGTTCGGTATAACGATGGTGTGCACAAAACAACCTATATTGTGTGATGAAAATTCAGCACACATGTATCATTATTTTACATTTCATTTCTTTAAACAAATTATATTTATGACAAATTCACATTTACAAATGATATATGAAAAAAAAAATCAAAATCAAAAAAACAAACAAAAAAAACATTTCTGAGATAAACCTTACTGTTGAGATCAGTCTTTCATAGCTCAGGAGACAGAAAAAACATCCAGTTATGTTGTATTTTAATATTTTCTTTGTTGAGATATTGCAGATTGAGATTTGATTTTTGTGTCTGGGCAAATCTGAAGACAATGTGAGACTCTAATGAAGTGAGATAACTGGAGGGTTTTTTTGTCACTAGAAAAATGGGAGAATCTGGAGAGAATCTCCATTTAATCTCACTGTAAAAATTAATATAATTTTAATAGTAAAAGTAAATAGTTATCTGTAAATATGCTATGGTAAGTTCCCTATATGAAAAGCTGTAGTAGATATAATGGGAAATTTTGTGTAATTTTACAGTAAAATACAATTGAATTCACAGTTTTTGGAGGTGAAAAAGAAGTAATACTATAATTTACGGTAGAAAGTCATAAAATGACATGCCAATGAATGAATATTTCAGGCATGAGAGGCAAACCAAATGTGTGTGCATGTATGTTCATGTGTGAGAGCATGTATAGTGGAACTAATGCATTTCATTGCACACTTCATTTCTGTCAGAAAAATGTATGTCCTACTGACCTCTATTTTCTTGAAAATGCCTTTGTGAGCATCCCAGCAATATATTCACTTCAAATTNACAACAGTAAGGTTTATCAGTCTTTCATAGCTCAGGAGACAGAAAAAACATCCAGTTATGTTTTATTTGAATATTTTCTTTGTTGAGATATTGCAGATTGAGATTTGATTTTGGTGTCTGGGCAAATCTGAAGACAATGTGAGACTCTAATCATGACATGAAGTGAGATAACTGAAGGGTTTTTTTGTCACTATAAAAATGGGAGAATCTGGAGAGAGACTCTCCATTTAATCTCACTGTAAAAATTAATATAATTTTAATTGTAAAAGTAAATAGTTATCTGTAAATATGCTATGGTAAGTTCCCTATATGAAAAGCTGTAGTAGATATAATGGGAAATTTTGTGTAATTTTACAGTAAAATACAATTGAATTCACAGTTTTTGGAGGTGAAAAATAAGTAATACTATAATTTACGGTAGAAAGTCATAAAATGACATGCCAATGAATGAATATTTCAGGCATGAGAGGCAAACCAAATGTGTGTGCATGTATGTTCATGTGTGAGAGCATGTATAGTGGAACTAATGCATTTCATTGCACACTTCATTTCTGTCAGAAAAATGTATGTCCTACTGACCTCTATTTTCTTGAAAATGCCTTTGTGAGCATCCCAGCAATATATTCACTTCAAATTGATAAATTGATAATAATAATGAAAAGAGTATTATTTTACGTTCATCCATCAAAATCAATGTCATTCCTAACAATATTACCATAACTTTAAAGTCAACATGAAATCAAAATTCACTGCTTTTACTTAAATCAGTTTGCATTACTCTGAAAGAAAAAAAATCTTTCCTCATAATGATGCAGTCTCTGAAACAACTTTGCTTTCTGCCAGGGCATCACCTATAGCTATTTATTCACTCTTAATTGAACTTGAACTTGAATGATTGTTTTTACTCTTATCATCAGTGTTGGGGAAAGTTACTTTTAAAAGAAATCCATTACAATATTGCGTTACTCCCTGAAAAAGTAACTATTTTCGTTACTTAGTCACTTTTTATGGAAAGCAAAGCATTGCGTTCCTTTTGCGTTTCTCACCATGGGTTAGGCTTGCTTGTTTGATTTTTAACACAAAAAACAAACAAACAAACAAACTAAAAAGTTATATTTTTGGCAAATATAAAGATCCTTTCACACCAGTGAAATGAATAAGCCTCAGGTTTAAGGAAGTGCAACCTTACTCCCGATTTCTCTCAACATGGCGACAGGAGAGTTGTCAGTCTATAAATGGGAAAACAAAGTAATTTGCGTTACTTTTTTGAAAAAGTATTTTGTTGTAAATCTAAAAGTAATGTGTTACTTTACTAGTTACTTGAAAACTGATTACGTAACTCACGTTACTTGTAATGTGTTACCCCAACACTGGTTATCACCAATGACTTTCTACAATAATGCAGTAAATTAATGCTTGCTTACATTGATATATTAAATGTTCAAATAGTAGATTTGAAAAAGAAGAAAATTAAAGTTAAAATAAAGTAGTTGCCTACAATCCCCCGATAGGAAACATCCACATTACACCATCGAATGAATTCTTTGAATATCATTCAGTAAATAAATAAAAAGTTTTGTTGTGACATTTTGAACTAAAACTTGTCCCCGAAAAATAGATTTCTTCAGTATTATGTTTTTTTTTTTTTTTTTTGGTCATGCATATGGGGTCAGAAGGGAGCAGATGTGAGTTGGGTGATGTGGAAGCATTTCATATTTTAAGGCCTGGGGCTCTCTGGGTTCCTCTGAATACAGTATGGTCGAAATCCAGAGTAGAAAGTGTTTGTGTGTCACGCCAGAGCAAATCTCCTGCAAACAGGCAGAACCCTCGGGATATGAAAGATGGAGCCATTTAGAGGAACCAAGAAACTGGAGGATTGTGCTATAGGAATCATGAAAGAAAATATTATGGAGATAATGAGTCATTATCACTAGTTAGTATACACTCATCTGGAATGAAGAGGAATATATAGATACACTGTGACAGTGGCTTATGATTTTATGTCATTATTTGGCATGTATTCATAAAGAGCCAGCTTATACTAAAGCTAAAGACAGATTTATTTATCTGTGGTTACTCACTGGAAATGGTCGGCTGATGAAGGTGTTGAAGTGGGAATTAATTTGACAGAATGACTGATGGCAGGGCACTGCAAGCCAACAGTTGCAGATATGAACACAAAAGAACAAAATGGTGCTCTGGAGTATGAGCTTGTTTATTATTTATGCATTTTGGCCATATAGCCCTATTGCTCACATGAAATTACTCTATGGATAAAGGCGCACATAAACCTCCACGGACATATCCATGAATCAAACCTGGAGTGAAATGCTAACAGCTATCATCACAATAATACTATTATCTTGAAGCTTTCACTGAAATATACAGTAGAAACAAAAAACAGCTGCAGTATAATTATTGTTCCATTAGAAAACAGCCATATTTTACTATAATGCATGTTCATAAAGAGTATCTATTGCCATGCTCACACTATTAACTGCATTTTTTGCTGTTAACTGCATGTTGTAGTGTGATGTACATAAAGTAATCAGGTGAATGTTCATGCTAAGGTGAAGCTATAAGTGGACTCTATAAATCTGCACTTTCACTGAATTTAAATGAGATGAGAGTTGGAAAGATCCCTCTGGCATGATGGCTGAGAGCTCTATAGCTGTATCAGCATTAGTCAGAATGTCTGCAGACATCAGCATCTCTGCCATCAATCTACAGCAGTCTTGCAACCTCTAACCAGGACATCTATAGAAGACTTGACTGTTGGCTGATTGCTTTTACATCTGAATTTGAGGGACTCTAGAACAACTAAAACTGAGTTGATAGAGGTAAACAGTCAGGGAGACCCATCAGTACCTTCTGATGTTAGAAGTGGCCTATCTAGTTAAGTCATAAAACTCTAGATGGCTCAGGCTGATCGGTCCTTTACATGCAATCTGCAATTAATCACATCATTACCGCATGGCACAAGCTGATTGGCTTCTGCTGATCCTGCAGCCAATGAGATTGCTTGCTCAACATTTAAATAGTCTGATTCAGTGTTTGCTGTAGGCTAACCCCTCCACCTCCCCAGCTCCACCTGCCTAGAGCTGCTAGGGGATTTATGTATGTCTATTAATGTATATGTGTATATGTCTATTTATGTATATTTAAGTATATGTCTAGTCTGTGAGAAAAATATAACATGATAACAACATATACTGAATAAAAACAAACAAACAAACAAATACCATATATATTGTTTGTTACAGAGAATAGTGCCTTAAACCCCCAGTACGCTCTTAAAAACAAACATTTTAAATTTGTTATGCAATCAAACATTGCTAGTGTTCTTCAGAAGAAAGCCTCATGTTGTCTGATGTGCCAGTTGCTGAGCAGATTGCTTTTGTGTTTGGAGCTTAAAGACAATGCGAGACTATACAGCTTTCCTATGAGGAGAGCAGATGAAAGCAGAAAATGAAAGAGGTCGAGGAGAGAGGGAGGTGTTCTGTGGGCAAAGCACACAAGCAGAGGACGACTAATCAGCTCTGCGCAACAATAACATAAAGAGTGCTTCCCTACAAATTATTGCATCACTTAAAGGAACAGTTCACCCTAAAATGAAAATTCTGTCACCATTTACTTAACCGCATGCCATTTTAAACCCATATGACTTTACGTCTGGAATACAAATGGAGATTTTTTTGAGATGCAGTGCATTTGTAGCATTCAATTAAAAATCAACATCAATAAAAACTGACTGTAATGTCATTGTTCCTGTTCTTGTTGTGCACAAATCACCAGTTATTTCAAAGAAAAGAATGTTTGTCTTCATAATATTTCATCAAAATGCATGTAATAAGTTAATCTAACTTAATCTAAAGTAATATGATATTGCTCTTTCATAGTTCATAAGACATTAATGAAGCAGATCAACTTTGTCTCAGACATTTCTCCTTAAAGTCTTAAGATCATACAGGTATAGTGCTATAAAATATATACTGCAGACATTGGGAGAAGACATTATTCAGATTTTATTCTCAGGAGATTTCAGATAATGTCTCCATTTGCTCCCCATTAAATATGGATAATATCTTATATATCTATATACATATATGAATTCAAGTAAGGCTGACATTTTGACAATTGACAATTTGTTTTTTTGTATATTTTGTTAAATTTATAAAAGGTTTTTATGTAAGGTGAACACATTTATTGACTTAATTTACCTTATTAAATTAACTATTTACAAAATGTACTCAAAAATAACTCATTGAACAAACTCAATTTAATTGAGGGCAGGATCTTCATCCTATTAACATGCGTATGTGAGTGTTCACAGCATAAACACAGGCTCCACTCTTCTGCACAGTGGTAACCACAAAATTAAAAAATATTACAGAAACTTATCTAAATGTCCAGCATATAAAATAACACTTTAAGCCCTAAATTTACTCTCCTAATGCAGTCCCTTGCAAAGCATGCCAGGAAATACAGATCCACTGCCCAGTTAGTTGTCAACATTAGTTTGTGCGTTTCACTCAGCAATGTTGACTGAACAAACACTTATAAATAAAGCTGACAATACTGAATTTATTTTGTTCAAACAAATAATTTATTTGTACAAATTACTCAATTTATTTGCGTGGAACCCACTAGACACTGCTTTTTTAAAGTAAATCTAACAATTGTGAGTGTAGAAACAACTCAGTTAAATTAAGTTAATGTAGTTACATGAGTTTTTAAGTAATGTGAACAAGGATGGTTTGAGTGAATATATATATATATTTAAAGGCAACAGTGCAGTCTGCATTATCTCTTATTTAACTTTTTCAACTAACATGGGAAACCTTCATTTGTCTTTATAAGCACATCAAAAATAAAAATCAAACATTCTTAAGACAACACACAGGGACCTCATAAACCTCATTAAAAGTGACAATCAACAAACATAATTATGTAAAAAGATGAACTCTGAACATCACACACACACACACACACACTCACACACACACACACACACACACACACACACAGGTTTGTTTTGCTATCTTAGTGGGGACTCTCCATAGGCGTAATGGTTTTTATACTGTACAAACTGTATATTCTATCCCCCTACACTACCCCTATCCATAAACCTAACCATCACAGGATACTGCATTTTTACATTTTCAAAAAAACATCATTTAGTATGTTTATTAATCCATTTCCCTCGTGGGGACCGCTGGCTGGGCCCCACGATGTAGGTGATCTCAGGTTTTTATATACATCGTGGGGCCATTTGGTTTACTTTCTCACAAAAACTCATTCTGTATGATTTATAAGCCTTTTGAAAAGTGGGGACATGGGTAATGTCCTCATAAGTCACCCTCTCCTTGTAATACCTATGTCATACCCATGTCATTATACACATTTGT
>RJVU01019149.1:245135-257395 GCA_003731715.1 Anabarilius grahami
TTCCCATTCTGACATTCAGTTTGGAGTTCAGGAGATTGTCTTGACCAGGACCACACCCCTAAATGCATTGAAGCAACTGCCATGTGATTGGTTGATTAGATAATTGCATTAATGAGAAATTGAACAGGTGTTCCTAATAATCCTTTAGGTGAGTGTATATATATATATATATATTTAAAGACAACAGTGCAGTCTGCATTATCTCTTATTTAACTTTTTCAACTAACATGGGAAACCTTCATTTGTCTTTAAGCACATCAAAAATAAAAATCAAACATTCTTAAGACAACACACAGGGACCTCATAAACCTCATTAAAAGTGACAATCAACAAACATAATTATGTAAAAAGATGAACTCTGAACATCACACACACACACACACACACTCACACACACTTGTTTTTGTGAAATGTGGGGACATTCCATAGGCGTAATGGTTTTTATACTGTACAAACTGTATTTTTTATCCCCCTACACTACCCCTACCCCTAAACCTAACCATCACAGGAAACTGTGCACACTTTTACTTTCTCACAAAAACTCATTCTGTATGATTTATAAGCCTTTTGAAAAGTGGGGACATGGGTAATGTCCTCATAAATCACCCTCTCCTTGTAATACCTATGTCCTACCCATGTCATTATACACATTTGTGTCCTGATATTTCACAAAAACATGCCCACACACACACACACAAACTAACAACAACAGCAGCAGGAGCATAAACAAAGCCAGCAAAGAGTAAAAGGATTCTATAAAAGTAACAACATAATTTATTCATGCAGCGATGCATGCTGGACATCTGCAGCATTGTTGCATTGTTCAAACTCTATGCTGAGCTGGTTGGAACGACATTTGGGTGTCTTTATCTTAGTATCAGTGACGCAAAAAATGATCATCCAAAGTATGTGGCCACCTGGAAAAGTGGAGGCAAAGAGACCCATAGCCCTCAAAACAGACTTTCCTGCATTAATTTATAGATGAACTGATCTATAAATGAACATGCATCCCAGGACATTGTGCTTATGATTATGACTGTTTTGTGTAGTGTCTTTTGGATGATATTTGTTTTATGCATATTTTCTGATAAGAACCAGTGGTTAACGTAAACTAACCTATACCAAGTTTGATGCCCATGAGTTTGTATTTTGAATATTTAAATGCTTGTGCATATGACATGTCGATACCTGTGCCACATATCAGTATTACAAGAATCTTTAATAGTTTCTTCTCCATTTGTAACCAATCCAGTTACACAACCTTCTCAAGACAAAGCATCGTAAACTTTCCAGTTGGAAGCTCAAGTATGATTGGCCCACTGATGCAGAGGGGGAGAGGCCAGCACCAGAGGTTAAAAGCCAGTGCACAATGCTCCTCCCTCTCTCTTGCTGATCCGACCGAAACTGCATCTGTGTGGGGGTTCTGCCTGTGGGCCTGCAAGGCTTGTAGGCCTCGTCCTGCCCCCACCATGTGCTTAACCCAGAGAGAAAGAACTCTTTCCTACTACAAGAGTCAAATTAACAGCTTAAGTTGTTTCATATTTCTTCACCCAACGCAGAAGAACTTCGGACCGAACCATCAAGGATTTCTCCTCAGCCTGCAGATCCGATGCTCCTCAACAGCAAAATGCATTTTGCAAGTATCGTACATTTGAACACTAAACAGCGATTTAGTATTAATTTGTAGCAAATGTGCTTTATTACTGAGAAAACTGATGGTCGCTCCAATCCCCTGTTATGATACGGTTCCAATTCCTTCCTACTCTCTCATTTCCTATGTATGTGTGACTTGTGTGTATGTATGTGTTTGTTAGTTTAGTTAGGTGTTTGTGATTTTGTTAATAAAACTTGTGCAAAATACATATTTGATTCTGACGCACTGTCTGCATTAAATTGCCTCTTAAATGATTTACATCTTGCTACCAGCTCTAAACGCTGTAAATGCTAAGAAAGAATACATTTTCTATGGCCATGAAAAATACTCTTAGAATTAATTCATAATCAATACTGAGTGTTCACAGAATGAACAGATTGATTGATTGTAATTTTAATGTAGCTACATCAAGTTAATCCGATTAACTGATTCAAATATTCATAATAAATCACAAGTTATGAATAATTATTGATATTTCCCCTTTGAGCTAATTCGCTACATGGTGTTTTTTGTAAATTGTAATATTAGTCTAAATAGATATGTAAACGTACTGTCTGAACTAGTAAGTGAGCAGTAACTGACTCCAAATAAGCACAACAAATGTTGTTTTACTGGATGAGATTGAGCAACTCCAAAAAAAGCACATAAACATTAAGATTACATAAACATTGGGATGCAGTAACTAGTTCCAGGTTTTTTTTTTTTCATTTTTTTTTTCATGTGTATAAGAATATCAGTGTATCACACATACACACACTCCTTTCCCATATACACAAGAAAACTAGAAAACCCACAATATGAGAAGCCAGTTTGTGCTGAAACACCTGCTGAGTCTCTGAAAGCAAATGCAGGTTGTAGACAACTTTAAAAACAAGCCCACAGACGGTCAAAGTGGAGAAGCTGAATAATTCATCGAAGAGCCGGTCAGGACTCTGCTTCTCCAAGAGCTAAAGACAAACTCCCAACAAATGATGGTTGAACAAACCCACAAAACCACCAGCGAAATGTTTCGTAATTGAACACAAGAAAAGATTAATAATTTTATCCTTTGCTATTAATTTCGATTAACTGCGTCTATTTTACAGCTTTCAGTATTTGTTAAAGGTTAAAAAGGCTGAAGATGAGAGGCGTAACTGCTAAAAGCATTCACACAACATCATTTTTAAACACACACTGTCTTTTGCTATTTCAGTCTCACACATATAGCACAGCACTGTCTCACACATCTGGATAAGTTCACCAAGGGAACGAACTTGCCATTTTAGTTTGATTATCGCCCTGTGTGTGTGTGTGTGTGTGCGTGCGTGTACGTTTGCAACTCAAACGCAATCTTCCATGTTAGGATGTGTGATCAGATATTGATAGGGATACATATTTTCATTATGCACTATATTAATCAAATAAGAATATTTCAAAATCTATTTTCATACATATTTGAAGACATATATATATATATATATATATAATTTACATATTTATAGGTGCATCCCAATTTGCTTACTTATGCACTATTCAATGCCACTTTGAGTACAGAGTGTGTTCACACTTAAAATTCCACAAATAAAAAGTGTACTTTAAATGACACATGATGACACATTACATTCACTGAAGAAATAAAATGTTGGACACTTGTGGCACTCAACTTTCGCAGCTTTCCTATAGCTAAAAGGGAAGGGACTATGAGACTCTGATGCTGGATGACAAAATAACCTTATACAATTCAAACACTACACTCAACTTTTTTACAGGTGTTTTGCTGTATTTTGAATTTTGCACTTCATTGAGTTGTGTTTTAGGCTTAACGGAAAAGTTCATAAAATTGCTGGATAATGTTTGGGTAATAAGCTGCCGGTACTTTTTCTGTTATTTTATGGATTTATTTTTTACAGATGGTTGAGTACACAGTGCAAAGTATATAGTAATTTAAGACACAACTTGTACCTTTTCTATGAAATATCTCTATAAAAACATCTTTTCACAGAACTATGGACTCCAAAAACATCAAGCGCAAGGAAATCTGTGCAGGTTACTGTGCCAAAAACGCAAGTTTTGTCTTATGACATCACATCCACAGAAACGATTGACTTTCCCAGTCTTTCCCAGTCGCTCCCGGGGTAAATGTCAGGTTACTCCGGACTCTAATTATGTTCTCCATAATGATGCCTGGAAACAAATGACTTTCAGCTTAAATATCAGCAACAACTCCTGCCACATTAAATATTATTTATTTACTGTCCATCATTCATAATACTCATAGAATGTGATTTAGAGATTTAGATCAGATTTAGAGAAAGCTTTTTAAAAGTTACATTTTGTGATTTTCATGAATGCAAACATTCTTTGCTGGTGCTGATAACCAATAATTTGTACATGGAAGACAGATGAAATTAGTTAAAATGATGCATGTGATTTCATATAATTGAATTGGTCTTCTAATGCAATGACCCTATGCAGTGTAGAAATATTCAAACTGAAGTGTAATATTGGTGAACACGTGTGGAAGGCACTTCAACAGCTGCTCATCTCTTTCTCAAAGATGTTGAGACACTTTTATGCTCTGTAAGCACTCAGTCCTACTGAGATTCTCTTGTCACATTCTAATCTAGACACATTCAACATCCGACTGAAAAAGACTGAGATTGTTGACTGAGAGTGATTGGAGCCGTTGTTCCCACATGTCTGTGGAAATGGAATCGTCATGGCAACAGCTGTGTTCATAAACCCTGAAGAGGACAATTCAAGTACCCTTATCATCCTCCCTAATGTGTATCTCGATCAGATTGTCCTCTATTTCTCCATCTCAGATATTCCTCAAAAGAACTGCAAAAATCAGATAAATATGTCTCAAAAACTAAGCTCTTGAATGATGAATCAATTGATCACACCTAAGGAGAAAATAAAGCATGAAATAAAGTAGGTCAGATCATGAGTATCATAGAAAAGTTTTAATAATTAAATTAAAAAAATAAATAAATTCAAGTGCAAAAAATAAATTAAAATTAAATTAAAGTAAAGTAAAGTACAGCTTTTGTATAACATTCAATATTGTAGGTATAACTATATATGTATATATACTGTGTATGCAAAATTATAAAGCAATTTCTGATCATATAATTTTTTTCAGGCACATTTTACCAATGAGCCAATGAGCGTTTCACTGTCCAATGGTCATGCTTTAACTGTTACACATTTTCAGCTGTTTAAACTTAGAAATTTAAGTTCACCTGCTGCCTTTAAAATGTGAGTTCACTCAACTTGAAGATAACCTTTGTTTCAACTCAAAAATAGTTAAGACAACTCATTACTTTAAGTTATAAATTAAACTTAAAGTAATGTATTGTCTTGACTAATAGTGAGTTGAAACAAAGGTTATCTTCAAGTTTAGTTAACTTATGTTTAGTTGAGTTAACTCACATTTTTAAGGCAGCAGGTGAACTTTCATTTCTAAGTTTAACCATGTTTTACAGTATGCACAACCTGAATGTAAGGCATTTTCATTTCCATTTTCTCATAAACAATTATATATCACTTATAAATGATTAAATACAAAATTAATAGTAGTGATTTTCTGAGTTTAATGTCTCTCCTCTATTGTGTCTGCAGTAACACTGAGTGAAACAGTTCCTGCTTGAGAAGGTTTCTACTCTTCTTCACGATGAAAAGGCGATCAGGTTATTAATGGTGTAAATGCATTACTGTATGTTCTTTACTTTGGATGTGTTCATGTCTGTCTACTTTCCATTCTTGCTGTGAATTATCTGGGCTCTTATTATTAATAAAACGTTGCTGCCCTCTACTGGAAAGACGTTGAAATTAAAACTGAAAATTGAAAATATCAAACGCATTTTTCAGCATTCACAAAAATTGTACCAGTATTTATGAATGCAAATCTTTCTTTTTGTTTTTAGGTGAAGTGTGTAATTCTAATATCTACAAACAATTCTGCAAAAATAAAGCTATCATCCATCTATCCATCAGATTATGCTAACGGGCCTCTGGTCGACTCTCACCATCTGATACAGATGAACCAGAGTCTCTGCGTCTGCTCTTCTCCATTCCACCTCCAGACCCTCCATTAGTAAGAGTTAATCAATATAACAGGGAAAAACCACTGAAGATCCCAGAGGAGCTTCCAGAGGGACTGCGCACAACCAACCCTATGAAGAAATAGACAAATTAATGTGTTAAAAAAACGGTAGAAGAAAAAGCAGTTTTTTTTTCTTAACCAAAGTGATGTACCACACTGATATTCTTTTTTTCATTCATTCAATTAAAACATTTTTACATTGAAAAAAGGTTTACATTCATTAAATTAAAAAATCTATATTTTTTAAACTTGAGCCAATAATAAAAAAAAAAAAACTTGCCCTAAACAATATTTTCTCTGTCTATGAAAACTATTTTATAAAACCTGGCATAAAGTATATTTTTCTTGTTGAAGAAAGTCAATTAATTCAAATTCTATTTTTGATCAAAACAAAAATTCTCATTTAAGAAATATGTATTAGTTTAATCTAATCAAATAGATATATATTTAATTAAAGCAGACCATTTATCAATGCAGAACTGTTTTCTGAAAATACCTGCAATTGCTGAAATAAAGTAACTTAACAAAAGTCAAGGGTCAAGAGCCCAACTAAAGCAAACACTGATCACCATGATGGTGACTTCAAAGAAAACATTTTCAACCAAACACCAACATCTAAACCTCTGTTAATTCTCAATAAGAACTGCTGTAGACGTCTGACAGAAATAAAGTCAGTTTGGTTAGTAATAAGTGAGGCTGGTAATGCTGTTTGTGGAGTTGTTTAATCATATCTTTAGAGATTTAATGTTTTTATCTTCAGTTGATTTCAGCTAAGGCTGAAGAAAGTTGTAGTTTGTGTTCTTATTTCTCTTTCTTTCAGTGCTTGTTCACAGCGTTGAGGTGTTTGAATGATTGAAAGAATATTGAATAGTTAATCAAAATTAAGTTGAAAGAACATTTGGGGAACATCATACCTTTTAAAACATGTTCCTCTTACTCAAGAAAACTGGACATTTTTTACATTCCCAGAACCAACACTGAATATTTGGAGAACGTTATCTATGATGTTGTGGATGTTTGCTGTAATGACTGCTACAGTAATTCGCAACAGCTGCTGCAATATCAGAATAGAGCAAACCTCATACTTCGCACTGACAGGTAGAATATCTGATCTTTCTAAAATGAGAGTATTTGGTACAGTATGCTATGCATACAAACACAACAAAAAGAAGTTGGATGCATGATGTGAAAATTGAATTTTTGTAGGGTATGACAAAAACAGCCCTGCATACATGGTCTGCTATCCAGAAACAGGAAAAGCTCTCAAGCACAGACTTGTAAGATTTGTAACAAAGGGTGTTAGCGAGCACCAGACAATGTCAGATGATGATGATTTTGATGATGATGATAAGCTTTATTAATCCCCTAGGGGAAATTTACATGTCACAGCAGCACAACAATAAATAAATAGATAGAAAAAACTTAAAACAACAGTCACAACAACAGCAACACTTTCCTCCTGTATCAGTTTCGCAAAGCATTACGATTATATACAACCAAGTATACTAAAATATATACTCGATCATCTTGTATAACGCTGGTTGGTTAAAAAATAGCGGTTGGTAAAAAAGACTTCCTAAAACGCTCCTTATAACAGCGGGGATGATTTAATCTTGGTTTCATGAAGGGGATGACCATCATAAATTAATCATAAAAGACAATTTCCCAATCATCCTATCCTCTAAAGTGGGTAACACACTCCCCACAACAGAACCTGCCCTCTTTATAAGTTTGTTTAACTTATTCTTCCCCTTTTCCAACAGTCTCCCTCCCCAACATGCGACAGAAGAATCATCATTTTCATGGGAAAGATATATCAGACGGATGTAAAAACTGCTTATTTGCATGCTCCATTTGACTGTGAGATTTACATGGAACAGCCAGAAGGTCAGATTTAGATGAAAAACTGGTCTGTAAACTGAACAAGTCTCTGTATGGTTTAAAACAGTCAGGTAGAAACTGGAACAAAATGTTACATGAATACCTCTGTGAGAATGATTTTGTGCAGAATTCAATCTATGTGTACAGAAGAAAACAGAAGAAAAGAAAAGCTCTGTCAAAGAACCCAGTGTGTCATCAGAGATGTAAACATATTGATATAAGGAATCAATTCATTTGATCAGAATGTGATGGCAAAGTGACAGTTGAGTATTGCCCCACAGAAGAAATGACTAAACCAGTCATGACTAAACCAGTGACAAAGTTTAAGCTGAAGATAAGTATAATAAAATGATGTATGGAAAAGAAACTGTCGGCAGTCTTAGTGAGTTTGATTCATACATTGATAATTTGTGTTGTTAATTATATGATGCATTGAGCAGTTTAGCACTGCTGTAGTTCATATTCCCCAGCATTGATTATTTGACAAAACTGAATGACGTTTTAGTGATTTTTGTAGACTCAAAGATGCACTAGTCCTCAACATTCCAGTGAAAATAAGAAACAGTTTTGTGAGGAGAGCAATCACACATTTATTTTCTGAAATCAAAATAAAATTGAACGCCTCAAAAATGCACTAAATCAGTTGACACAACTGCCTCTTAAACATCTTCACACCCTCAAGTCTCAATTAAGCTCAAGTGCACAAAAAGAGCACAAGTAAACCAGTATCCTTTAAAAAGGCCTCATCAATATAGGTGATGATTAAAATAATGTTAAAGGATTAGTCCACTTTCAAATAAAAATTTCCTGATAATTTACTCACCCCCATGTAATTCAAGATGTTCATGTCTTTCTTTCGTCAGTCGAAAAGAAATTAAAGTTTTTGATGAAAACATTCCAGGATTATTCTCCTTATAGTGGACTTTAATGGCCTCCAAACAGATGAAGGTCAATTTACGGAATGAACTACTTACGGAATGAACGTTGCGCCAGTTCCGTTTTTTCCGTAAGTAGAATAGGGAAGGCGTAGGACATACAGCGTAAGCTTTTTGAAGAATATGGAAGGCGGAATGGCGAAGCACTTGCAAGGCGATCATTTGTGTTTTTTAAAGCATATACATTTGTATTTTTTTAAAGAAAATGAGCGATGGTTTCGCTCGATAAGACCCTTATTCCTCGTCTGGTATCGTTTAAAGCCCTTTGAAGCTGCACTGAAACTGTCATTTTGAAAAGTCCACTATAAGGAGAATAATCCTGGAATGTTTTCATCAAAAACCTTCATTTCTTTTCGACCGAAGAAAGAAGGACATGGACATCTTGAATGACATGGGTGTGAGTAAATTATCAGGACAATTTTATATTCTATAAAAATATAATCTTAATAGAAAATGTGTAATAAAATTGACAAAGTGATGTTCATTATCACCAGTATATTCCAATTTAATTGAGATTTTATATCTTTTCTCACATGCTGTGAAGAAATCAAGACAGATTCAGTTTCTACAACCACTGATAACATATCAACCCTCTAGTTCAGTTTTAACAAAGTTCAAGTATGTGCAAATGTTTTTCATAAAAAATTTACATAATTACACTCATTGCCTGAATGCAAAGCAGCACATCTTAAAGCTGTGACTGATATTCTGTCACATTTAGAAGAAAAGGCTAACTTTGGTATGATTACCTTATATATTTGTATTATAAAGTTATAATACAAAATATTATATATTTGGTATTATAACTTATTATATATTTAATACCCATCTAAACACATAGATGATTTGTGTGTGTGCATGTGTGTTATTGAGTTGTTGTAAAACTTATAAAAGATAAATAATAGAGCTCATAAAATTGTTTTAATGTTGAGCGTATACATGTTAAGCGTTGGAATATATATTGTGCTGGTTTAAAGTTTGAAAAGGTTGCAGTATCTCTGTGTGTCACAGTTCAGACTTGCTTTGCTGGGAAAGTACAATATAACAGTGGATATGTAAACCAAAATCATGAAAATGCAATAATATTGGAGCAAAGATTGTTAAACCTGTTTTTTGTTTTTTTTGCCTTAAGGCTTTATTGCTTGAATAATGTACCCATCTTGTTTTAACAAGTTGAAAAGGTTAATAGGTGTCGAAAAGGTTGTAGGCCAAACCACTGCCGCTGCTGGAGAACCTGCTGACCCTTGACCTCAAGAGACCCTTTGACACCTTTTGTGAGGTGAGAACTTGATACAATTAAAATGTATCAAGATAGTACATTTAAAATAGTAGCTTAACATTTTAAGATTTGTTTGTAAATGTCTTCCTCTGTGTCCTCCAGCTGTCCAAAACCTACGGAAACATATTCCAAGTGTTTTTGGGTCCCAGAAAAACTGTGGTCTTAGTTGAGTACAAAACCGTCAAAGAAGCTCTCGTGAACTACGCAGAAGAGTTCGGCGACAGAAATATTGGACCTAGTTTTAGGATAATGAACGACGACGAACATATAGGATTCTGTCTTTTTTTCTAACTCAAATGAATGTACAGAAACTTAATGTACAGAACAAACTGTAAATGCTAGATATGTTGCAAAGCAAACATGTTGCATAACCTTTAAGTTCCTCATGGCCTCTCCAGGCCATTGTAATGCACTCAACAGGGCTTAACTACTGAAGTAAAAAAGGTTTTTATTAAATTTGGCACTAATATGAGCTTATTGTAAACATGCATAAAACATTTTGTGGTGAACCACTTACTTTAACCATGAAAAACATCAATTCATGAATTTGTGAAATGACTAGTCGCTTATTAACCGGACATATAATGCTTATAAGCAAACTGACACTATAAGTCCCAAAGGTCTAATGTTAATGTATGTCTAACTCAGTAAGTGATCATTTTCTGCTTGTGTTGTTGCTGAGACTCATAGTAAGGTGGTTTTGTTTTGATCAGGGATCTTCTTTTCCAATGGAGAGAACTGGAGAGAGATGCGGCGCTTCGCTCTCAGCAACCTGCGGGACTTCGGGATGGGCAAGAGAGGAAGTGAAGAGAAAATCATAGAGGAAATTCAGTATCTGAAAGGAGAGTTTGATAAGTTTGAAGGTACACGCTGAAACACATTTATTGACATCTGCAATCGTGCTTTTATTTTAAAGGATCTGTTGAGAGACATTTGTTTGCTCTTCACAGGGAAAGCCTTCGACACAACACAGCCTGTGAACTACGCTGTGTCAAACATCATCTCATCTATTGTGTACGGCAGCAGATTTGAATACACAGACCCTCGATTCACAGAAATGGTCGACAGGGCAAATGAAAATGTTCGGGTTAGTGGATCGGCTACTATGATGGTATGGAAGTATGGTTTACTTTAAGTTAAAGAGACAAGTTTGGTGGCTTCATTTTTTTTTTTTTATAAATTTTTTCCCCTCTATGTGAACTTGTAGCTTTATAATATATTTCCATGGCTGGGTCCGCTCCTCAACAGCAAAAGGACTATTGTAAGAAATATATTAAAAAATAAAGCAGAAATTATGAAGTTGATCACTGGGCTGCTGGAGACTCTGAATCCACAGGACCGCAGAGGGCGTGTCGACTCCTTTCTCATCCGCAAACAGAGCAACGAGGTACAGAAATCCCCCTGTTACATAGAAATACAGGAGAAAGTAAAAAGTAACCATCAGCTTTGATTATTAAACATAATTATTTAATTATTAGGCATGGTTATTAAATGAAAATGAAATATGCACAAAAGATGCTGAAACTAAATATATTTGGTGACACTTTACAATAAATGCCCCGATATACTTAGAGTAACTGAAGAACGAACAAAATCAAGCCAAAAATGAAGTTCGTTTGGAGTTTGTGACACACTGGAGAGCTGCTTTATAGTAGAAAATGAACTGAAATGAGACACTAGCACTGTTTTTCATGTTTAATAGGTTAAAACACATTGATTTTAAGCAATCTATTGTATAAAGTTCCATTTGTAAACATTAATTAACATGAACTAACAATGAAAAGTACTTCTGAAGCATTTATTAATCTTAGTTATTTTCAACATTTATTAACACATTACTCAAGTTATCTGTTAATATTATTTGATAAGGCACAGGATAACATTTACTAAACATGCATTAACAAAGAGCAATACATTGTTAGTTTATGTTAATGCTAACTAACTAACTAACTAACTAACTAACTAACTAACGTTAACTAATGGGACCTTATTGTAAAGTGTTACTATATATAGTCACATTTTGTTTGAGTTTCAGTTTTAATCTTGGTTTCCTGTTCTGTTTCCTTTTGTTAGGTTGGCCATTCATTGTTTGATTAATGCACTGCACCTGTTTCTTGTTTCATGCATTGGTTTGTTTTCTGTTAGTCTTTATTCTATCTTCGTCGATAATAGTCGGTTGTTCTTTTCGTGTTTTTTGAAATCTGAATATCCTGAGTATCATTGTTATTTTTGAGTTTGTGAATAAATAGAGACTGCTGCAATTAGTTCCTGCTCTTTTCATCTCTGCTTCAACCGGGCATATATGTATATATATTAAGTTCAAACAGTTCAAAAATGGGAAAAAAAAACCTTTTCTGTTTGCACGTGCATTTTGAATGTATTTATTATTTAAACATTTTGCAACATTTTGATTTTTTCATTATT
>RJVU01019149.1:257477-286620 GCA_003731715.1 Anabarilius grahami
CTGTGCTGTTTGTACTTGACAGCAATCCTGCAAGAAGGACACACACTTTCACCAGAAGAATCTTTTTATGACGGTAGGAAATCTGTTTGTTGCTGGTACTGACACGACAGGAACGACTCTGCGCTGGGGTTTAATGCTCATGGCCCAATATCCTCATATACAAGGTAAAAACACAGTAATGCCAAGAGCTTTTCCTCAAGGCTGAATTCAGTGGTGTCCAAAGAAACAAATATGTTGCATTTGTGTGCAGATCGAGTTCAAGAGGAGATTGACCGAGTGATCGGTGGACGTCAGCCATTGGTGGACAGAAAGAAATTACCTTATACAGACGCTGTGATTCATGAAACTCAGAGACTGGCCAACATAGTGCCCATGAATCTCCCTCATAAGACCAGCTGTGACGTTCACTTTAATGGATACTTCATCAAAAAGGTCAGACAGAAGAGTAGGCCAAGAAAAGATAACATGTGCATCTTGAACATTGTCTTTTCTCTATTTTAGGGTACCACTGTCATTCCTCTGCTGACCTCTGTTCTGAAGGATCCAAGCGAATGGGAGAAACCGAACAGCTTTTACCCAGAACACTTCCTAGATGAGAAGGGCCAGTTTGTCAAGAGAAATGCTTTCATGCCCTTTTCTGCAGGTATGCTCAAATCTAAGCTCCCAGTGTTTTGAAGAAATAATAATTTGACTTGGAATTAAACACAGTCTCTCTGTCTCGCTCTCTATCTCTCTTTATCTCTCTCTCTCTCTCAGGTCTAAGGGTTTGTTTGGGAGAGAGTTTGGCCAGGATGGAGCTCTTCCTGTTCTTCACTTCCCTCCTTCAGAGCTACCACTTCACAACTCCACTTGGAGTGTCTGGAGATGATCTGGATCTCAACGGAATAGTCGGAGTCACGTTGAATCCGTCCCCACACAAGCTGTGTGCGATCAGACGCTCCTGATACTGGACAATTAAAACAGAAACAACATATTTTACCTCATTTTAAATAAGAACTGGAATGATTTTACATGTTAATCCAGTAAATTTACAAAATGTATGCAAATAACTCCGCAAACCAAAATCACCTCTGACTTTTATTGCATAAAACGTCTTGAGCAGCAGGTGCATATTGTGTTTGTTAATTTTTTTGTTCAAATTTTGTAGTAAAAAAAAGCCTCCTTACACAAGATTACTTAAGAGGCACAACTGTAAGATAAGATTCAATTTTAAATGAAAGCTGCAAGCAGCGATGAAAGCCCTCGCACCCGGGCTCACCGCCACCCGTTGGCCTTAGGAAAACAGTGAACAATGCGAGTAAATACAGGAGAATTATGACAAAATCATTTCAAAGTGCCACGCTTCCTTCTGCCAACAGGTGGCGCATTGATCGTAACTGAATATTGCCATGTAGATGTCTTCAGGCCAGGACTATCATCAAACGTGGGAATGCCTTTAGCTTGAATGGTGTCTTAGGCGACAACCAAGGCAGCATGTCGAATCCAGTCGTGGGGCTCACAGGTCGAGCTGGCGGAGGAATTTGAGAAAGGGGTTTCACATTCTCAGATTCCTATTTTATCGATCTAAGCGCATGGTGCAGGTGCATTTAGGGTGTGTCCAAATCCACTTTTGCTAGTTTAACGAACAGCCGCATGGTCCAAAAGGGTTGTACCTATTCTCCTAATGAGTCATGGGTGTGTTTTGGGAGTAACATGCAATAAGCCAATCAGAGTCTCATCTGTCATTCCCTTTAAAGCCAGGTGCGCTTGTGCTAGGTGTATGATAGAGCCCTCAATCCTCCTGTACCAGCTTGTGCGATCAGCTGGATCCGAAAGTCTGTTCTTTGGCATCTTCTGATCCAGCGGAAAGCATATTGCTTGCATCGTCTAGCTCTGAGGAGCTTGAAATAGTTGGAGAGGGTGAAGAGAGGTAATCTGCCCCTCACCTCAGCCAGGCTTAACTTAACATGGTCGCATGAGAAACAGGAAGTCGCTCACGGTAGACTCAACAAGCAAATTCTGGCAAGCCATGATCATTATCATGATCACTCCCACCCACTTTCTTCCGGATCTTCACACCAAGGTGAAGAGGTCCTGGAAGAAGGCCATATTCAGCCTGCATATTTCCTTTCCCATATTCAAATTATGTCAATGTTGAGGCTTTGTGCAAGCGAAAATATATTAAAATGCCCCCTGTTAATGAGACACTGGCTAGCTATCTCTCACGGAGTGAGGCATCCTATTTGAAGGTTTTGGTGTTTCCGTCTAAGCCGTTATAGACCACCTCTCGGATGATTGGCAAGGTGTATGCGACAGCGGGTCAAGCTGGTGTTGCCCTGCACACAATGGCTGTTTTGCAGGCTTATAACTTGCTGAGAGATTTGTATCAGGGGCAAGGATGGTCTCCTGAAGCGGTCGGTGAATTGCTCCGCTTGGAGGCTTGACTGATCATGTTAAGTGGCGTGACACGACAAAACAGCGACCCACCATCTGATATGGTTTAGAGCAACCCAGGTGAAAAAAAAGTACACTTCTATAATGTACTTAAAGTGCTCTATTTTCACGCACTCATTTTGTACTTAAAGGGGTGGTTCAGTGGTTTTTTCCTAGGCTTGATTGTGTTTTTGGGGCGCAGTTTAACATGTCTTAATGCTTAGTTTTTTTGAAAACGCTGTATTTTTCATATATTTTACCTTTATTCTACACCTCTGTTTCCATTGTCATATGAAGGGCTCTTTTGTCTTCCTCCTTCTATGAAGCCACTCCCTCCAAAATACGCAATGTGCTCAGATTGGTTAGCTGGCCCAGTGTATCGTGATTCGCTGAAGCGTCCGGAAACGCCACGCCCCCTTACCATTCGTTGTTACGTGCTTCAGTGGAAATGTAAATAATGAAGACAATATTGCTATATCAAATTGAGCCCGAATCAGACCCAGATGAAGAGGGTCAAGCAGAACCTCTGCAATCGCGGCTTTTAAAGGACGTTTATGAATGGTTTGTGTCAAAATGTTTAGATATGCTGTCACTGGTGTTTGTTAGTTTCAATATACGGTTTTATCCTGATTAAAGCTTTACTGTAGCCGAGTACATGACTGAGTAGTAGCATTTTTGAAGATTAATTTATATCATGAACAACTGTTTTTCTTTAAACATAGACATTTGTTGGAGAAGTATGCACTAGAATTTAGCTAACTGGCTAGCGAAGCAAAAACGAATTGCTCTTTGTTTATGTCCTTGATGCAACCAAAAATAGCAACAGAACTATACATTTAAAAGACATGTACAAACAATAAAACATACTTACAGTTTGAAGCCAATAAACAGCAGCTTCTGCTTTTAAAGTGGGAACTGCTTCATCTTTCAGTAAAAGCCTTTGTGCAAATCCAGCATTGAACTCGTGCAGATTCTGGAAGCTGTCTTCAGCGCCGCATCCAGTGTAGAAAATATCACAGATTATAATGGGTTCTATTCAGGCCCGTCGCCAAGGGGGGGCATTAGGGGGCAGTGCCCCCCCAGATGAGACAACGTGCCCCCCTAATCGTATGCAAACTTCCGATTGAGAGCAAAAACCTTATTTCTGTGGATCTGGCCATTTACATATTCCATAACGAAATGTCTTCAGCAGCATTTAGCTCATAGGATCACAATCTCTACAACGGTAACTTTAAATAACACATTATCTTCAGAAATATGAAATAGAAATTAGGCGGAGTGTGTGTAAGGCATGGACGCCAATCACGAACAAATCTGTTGATTTTTGGAACGCAATGACCAATCAGAGAAGTAACTTAGCACTGAACAAAAACTCGTTTTGAGCGGTGAGTGGATTTTGAGTTGTGGACACTGGCAAATATTCCCTCATTATAACAAACAATTATGTAAATGGTTATGTAATTATTATGCAGTCAGTTTAATTTATTGTTACAGAATTTCTTGAGATCGCAATGAACTATGAGTGAGATTTTTTGTGATTCTAAAGGGAATGCCTTTTGCGCACTCTCTGCCAAATCCCGCGTGCATATTTAAAAAAAATTAACAGTGGTTTGTGAACGTAAACACTTTATTAACAAATAATTTATCAACAGTGTTTATGTTGGGATATGTAGGTTGTGCTGTGACAAGTAGGCTAAGTTAAAACTATTTCAAGGAAATCTGTTTAAATGTGTTTTTAAATGGGAATCGCATCTCCTTACCCTGGAGTTCGTTCACCCTCCGCCTATGATCAGAAAATTCATATTTATTGCATTATTACACAAAACGTAACTTGAAACATAATTAGGGCTTATATATAAATGACCAGTAGCCTATCGTTCGGAGACCCGCCGCCTTCAACTATTGTGAGTACTCTCAGTCTTTGTTACACATCAGTATGCTACAGATATATGCATAATATTTTTATTGCTATTTGGTATGTATCGTTTTTATTATTGTGTTGTTCGAGGAATTGAAAAGCTTTGTGCCTCGTGTTTGCAAAGTATATTGCCATAATGCAAAGGGGTTTAGTTTTTGGTGTAGTTTGATCTAATTAGGATCAACTATCTTGTGTTTTTGGGGTAATATAGAACTTTATTTCATTATAGAAGTCTATTTCTTTAGATATATAGAAGTCTGTTTCATTAATAATAAATACGGGACATTATTATTTTGGCGAACGTCTGTTTCTCAGATTATAAAAATGTGTGCCCCCCTATGAAAACAGAATGCCCCCCCATTCTATATGTTCTGGCGACGGCCCTGGTTCTATTATCTTTTGACGCGTCACGTCGCGTCACGCTGCTCGCGTCCGGTGCACACAACTCTTCCGCTTCCATTATACTGTGCCACATGGCCTTGCCAACTTTGTTGCATGTTCCCAGGGGCAGGGTTTTGCAGGGTTTATGGTTTATGATGTCACCAACCCGGGAAGAAGCTCGTTGTAGTCCAAACCGGTCGTTTTTGTAGGCATTAAACTATGATAACTTTAAAAGACAATATCTCAGTTTGCATGGAACTTTCAGCGCTGTAACTTTGCAGATACTGTTTATGCTCAAGCAGCAACATTACACACTAACTAAAGTTAAAAAAGAGAAATCGCAATGAACCACCCCTTTAATATACAAAAATTCTTCTTTAGTACTTCTTAAGATCATCTTAAGAACATAAGTGTACTCAACTGTGCTATTTTGAGACACCATGAAATATGAACTAAAATATGCTTTTAATATACCATCTCTGTATTAAAAAAATTTATTTAGTTACCATTTGTAGTACACTATGGGTTCAAATGTACTATAAGTGGTATCTAAATACATTTTTTAAAATTTTAATAATGAAAATGTGTGTAAAATGTTTCTTAAATATACGACCATGTTGAATTTCAGCCCATAAAAATGCAAACCCTGAAAATACAATGCATTGAAATGCAAGCATGGTTAATGCAATGCATTTTTTTTTTTCAATTACTGCAGTTCAACAAGCTTTTTTATTTCAAAACATTTGCCATTAAATTTGTCCCATAAGAATCGGAAATCACAATCGGAATCAATAGAATTAAAACAAAACCCAACCCTATTATTCATTTACTCAACAGCAGCATTTTGGGGGCCTGAAAACATTAAACCTTTGAAAACAGGTCTCAAAGTACAAGTTTCAGAGTTTTCAAACTACAAAATTATGAATTTGTGAAAACGGTGACATTATGCGCATGTGTATTACGTGTTGGGTCTATATGCGTGCAATGTTTCTTTACAAAGTGACGTCGCCCTACTGGCCTGACATAAATAATACAGCATTTTTTGATCATTTTGACAATGTTGTTGTCTGTACACAAAACTTGCAGAGGAAAAACTTTTCTGTTTTTTAGTACATCATTGTTTTGTAAATGTACCCTAATTTCCTTTTATTTTCCAACTGTCCCAATTGATTTGCATTATTTTAATTTCTATAGGCTATATAAATGCTCAAATGTTTCTCCAAAATATCTTCTTTTGTGGATATGGAATTCACATTAGGCTACCTGTCCCTGCATCTTTACAGATATAACCCAAGTATCCCCATAAAGTTGGATTTACAAAAGCTATCTGATGATCTCGTTTTTAAAAAGTTGGCCTAAACATAACGACGTTCTGTGGTTTTCACTGAAATATTTAACTGTTATAAATTAGGAGTTTCTCTCCTAATCCTCACTCACGGAGGCTGTTGATGCAGCTCGAATCCCACGAGAGTCTATCATTTTAAGTCATTTTCATTTCTTATTGCAAATCGTTTTAAAAGGAAAAAACGGCGCACCTTGTACACTATATTTCCCCTCCTCTCGCCGCTTCACACTCCAGTCCAGTCGGTGGCGGTAAGGCACCATATGTTTGTTTGACAAGCACCATTACACCTCAGAGGAAGGTTAGTTGGTTTTGTTTTTCCTCTGGTGTTTTGTCGTGGTACTGGCTTAATACAAACGGTGAGAAATGTACTTTTAGTATAGAAAGATACATTTTGAATCAGGTCAGTACTCTCATTCTCATAGATGTGAGTAAGTTTTCAAGCAAGCAGGAATATCTGGAGGAGCATCAACTGAACTGAGATCTGCTGCTGTGAAGATGGTGTTTGTTAAAGAGGAGAGTGAGGAGGACATGAGTGAACCAGAACCCTGGAGGATAAAACACGAGGAACAAGGAGGTTTTTTGTCTATTTTTCATTCATATTTAATAACTGTTGTGCTTCATTAAGCTAACAAATCTATAGATAGATAGATAGATAGATAGATAGATAGATAGTGTATGCAAATAAAATACTACTACCGTTTTGATAGCTTTTAATGATGTCTTACTCTTATCTCTCTGACCAAAAACGTTTAAGTTCTTTCTGCTGTTCTAAAATTAAACCAAATGAACGACATGTCAGCTCCGGTAAGGTCTGGCGCAAAAACGATTCAATTCAAAATGATTCAATGTATAATAATACATTGAATCATGTATTATTGTTTTTTTTTTTTACTATATAAAAAAAGCATATATCTCTTCATATCTTTATTTAGCATATATGGTGATTAATCAATCGCAATCATTCAGCTTTTTAATGCATCTAACCATTCTGATCAAAAGAGCGCCGAGTCCCTCGAAAACCGAGTTTACCGGCTGTGAGCGCCACCTAGCTATGAAAAGAATAATAATCATATTTTTTTTTTTAAAAACTACTGCCTTGAACTACACAATATGTGTCATTTGAAAGCTTAGAGTCTGTACTTTACCAATGACTAGTTAAATTTAATTAACTCAAGTAGTGCTGAGTTGTTTGCTCATTTTATTCCATAATTTGTTTTATATATTTTAACACTTATATTTAAGTGTTAAAAGTCCCCCTGAATTAAATGTTTTTCGTTTTTTTTTATCTTTTGGTATGAATATATAAGCCTTAAGATATTCTTTCTCATAACAAAGCAATGACATCTACACATAATTGTAATACCATTTTGCACTATGTTGATATATGATATGAACTCATGCCAGAATAAAAAATAAATACATTTATTACATATTAAGACATTTTAATCACAAATGAAATGGCTGTATTGGCCTTTGGACGGTTAAACCGAATGACCATTTGACACTTTAAAACCTTTAAAATACCTTTTATATGTAGCAAAATATAATTAAAACCTTCTGGATTCAATAAAAGAGGCCTTAATTATTATTAATATTACTTAATATAATTATTAAGGCCTTTGGAAAAAAAAAATCATTGACCTATTTTGACACACATATATATTTACATTTTTGTGTAATCTACATCGTTGGGTAGATTACACAAATTCTTTTCAAAATGCATCTAAAGGTACATGTACACGACAACAATGTTCTAAAAAGTTTTTACTTTTTGAGTTCTTGAAAAGTTTTGCATACAGACAACAATGTTGTGAAAATGATCCCCATTAGTTAAAACGTGTTCAGTCTATTGGTGCGTAGTGTTTCTTTACAAAGTGACATCGCCAACTAATGGCCTGGCATGAATAATACAGCATTTTTAGTCATCTAGCCTGATCCGTGTGAATGGGGATTTTATCAGCGTTAACTAAAAAAAACAAAACTAAAAAAATGCAAATTTTTAGTACATTGTTGTTGTGTAAATGTATCCTAATGTCCTTTTATTTTCCAAATGTTCCAATTAATTTTCAGATGTTTTCATTTTAGGCCTGATGAAAGTGAAAGAGGAAAGAGAAGATCTGAATGAAGCGGAGGAGAAACATCAGTATCAGAAAGCTTGTGATGTCACCGCTGAAGGAAAACCACTGAATTCCTTCAAAACAGAAAACATCAGCATTCAAATAACAGAAGTCAAAGGGCCTTTCATCTGCTCTCAGTGTGGAAACACTTTCAAACAGAAAAGAAGCCTTATGAATCACATGTTAATTCATAGTGGGAAGAAGCCTTTCACCTGTTCTCAATGTGGAAACACTTTCAAACAGAAAAGAAGCCTTAACAATCACGTGTTAGTTCATGCTGGAATAAAGCCTTTCACCTGCCCTCATTGTGGAAAGTGTTTTACACAGAAAAGACAACTTAATGAACATGTGCCAATTCACACTTCAGAAAAACCTTTTACCTGCTCTCAGTGCGGAAACTCTTTCACGCGCAAAGAAAACCTTAAGAAACACATGTTAATTCATGCTGGAATAAAGCCTTTCATCTGTCCCCAGTGTGGAAAGGGTTTCACACAGAAACCACACCTTAATGATCATATGGTTACTCACACTGCAGAAAAGCCTTGTACCTGCCCTCAGTGTGGAAAGTCTTTCACTCGTAAAGGATACCTTAAGATTCACATGTTAATTCATACTAGAAAAAAGCCTTTTATCTGCTCTCAGTGTGGAAACTCTTTCATATGTAAAGGAATCCTGAAGAAGCACATGTTAATTCATGCTGGAATAAAGCCTTTCACCTGCTCCCAGTNTTTGACACACATATATATTTACATTGTTGTGTAATCTACATCGTTGGGTAGATTACACAAATTCTTTTCAAAATGCATCTAAAGGTACATGTACACGACAACAATTTTTCTTACTTTGAGTTCTTGAAAAGTTTTGCATACAGACAACAATGTTGTGAAAATGATCCCCATTAGTTAAAACAGCGATGCCATGCGCATGTGTATTGCGTGTTCAGTCTATTGGTGCGTAGTGTTTCTTTACAAAGTGGCATCGCCAACTACTGGCCTGGCATGAATAATACAGCATTTTTAGTCATCTAGCCTGATCCGTGGGAATGGGGATTTTATCAGCGTTGTCATCTGTACACAAAACTAAAAAAATGCAAATTTTTAGTACATTGTTGTTGTGTAAATGTATCCTAATGTCCTTTTATTTTCCAAATGTTCCAATTAATTTTCATATTTTTTAATGTTTTCATTTTAGGCCTGATGAAAGTGAAAGAGGAAAGAGAAGATCTGAATGAAGTGGAGGAGAAACATCAGTATCAGAAAGCTTGTGATGACACCGCTGAAGAAAAACCACTGAATTCCTTCAAAACAGAAAACATCAGCATTCAAATAACAGAAGTCAAAGGGCCTTTCATCTGCTCTCAGTGTGGAAACACTTTCAAACAGAAAAGAAGCCTTATGAATCACATGTTAATTCATAGTGGGAAGAAGCCTTTCACCTGTTCTCAATGTGGAAACACTTTCAAACAGAAAAGAAGCCTTAACAATCACGTGTTAGTTCATGCTGGAATAAAGCCTTTCACCTGCCCTCATTGTGGAAAGTGTTTTACACAGAAAAGACAACTTAATGAACATGTGCCAATTCACACTTCAGAAAAACCTTTTACCTGCTCTCAGTGCGGAAACTCTTTCACGCGCAAAGAAAACCTTAAGAAACACATGTTAATTCATGCTGGAATAAAGCCTTTCATCTGTCCCCAGTGTGGAAAGGGTTTCACACAGAAACCACACCTTAATGATCATATGGTTACTCACACTGCAGAAAAGCCTTGTACCTGCCCTCAGTGTGGAAAGTCTTTCACTCGTAAAGGATACCTTAAGATTCACATGTTAATTCATACTAGAAAAAAGCCTTTTATCTGCTCTCAGTGTGGAAACTCTTTCATATGTAAAGGAATCCTGAAGAAGCACATGTTAATTCATGCTGGAATAAAGCCTTTCACCTGCTCCCAGTGTGGAAAGAGTTTTACTCAGAGAAAACAACTTAATGAGCATGTGCTATTTCACAGTGAAACGCTTGTTTTGCCGTCATTACTGAAGAACCACCAGAAAGTTCATAAAACTGAGACGCCTGTCCTGTTTGTGGAAGAACATTTCTAAGGGTTGATTCTTTAAAAAGGCACCAGAACATAATACATGAGAGCACGAAAAACTCATGTGTGCTGTGTAGGGATGGACATTGCTAAGGTTTTACTGCTTTTACTGATACTGCAGTACTACAGTATTCTTATTGGTTATTTTTGTTATATAAAACAAAAACGAATTCTTAAATGCAAACTTTTCTCTTTCTCAAAACTATAAAATCTGTTCAATTGTTCAGTTCTTTGGAATGGATGTCATTTTGTGGCAATTTTCTGTTCACTCTATATGACTTAATGAAAGAAATGTGTGAATATAGATAAGCAAATGTGAGATTTCTGCTCAAATGTAACATTCCTACACAAATAAATGTAATGTACAAAAATGATGCAAAAACTTGAGAAAATGAGATCCAGGCAGTCCAGCAATGATTGTCATTAATATGTTTGTCATTAATTAATGTTTATTAATTAATTAACTTGTTTGTCTCTATAATTTAAGTAATTAACAGTTAATAATAAAATCTAGATTATTTTATCTAACAGATGAAGATAATGAAATGAGAGGTAGGAGAGAAGAAGCAGAAGATGCAAAAGAGATGCGAGAAGCAAAAAGAGCAAAGAAAAGCTGAACTATCAAAGACGCAGTCCGTTTTATACCATAAGCATAGAAAAACTTACATCCCACCCAAACTTATATTTTGTTCTAATAAGAAAGGGGCAAACCGATTTATCCATTTGGTCATAGTTGGTGTAACAGCTAGGTCAGAGTGACTGGTCAAATGTCAAAGATAGATGAAAATAGATAAAAATAATAATTTAAAAAAAAGTGTTGTTTTGACACCCTTAAGGGAATTTTGCAGATCTTGCATTACCAAATGTCTGTAAAAATGGAAACAGACATATTTTGATACAAAGGTACATTAAGTTCAAATGAGTAACTAATTATAAAAACATCATCGCTTCTGCAGTACTTGGCAGGCATCCAATATCGACCACAAATGTGTCAACATGACCTGTCACACTGGAACACTAGAAGAACAGTTGAATATAGCAAGCACACATACTCTTAAAGATAAAAGAATAACCATAAAGGAGTACAAATAAAGAGTAAATATGATGAGGATTAATATATGGAGTAGGAGTACATGAATGTATGAAATCAAAAGTAATATTGATAAATCATAAGCCATAAATGATTAACATGAAATATGAATAAAATGCATGAATATGAATATTGACCATTTTGGATCCACCAAAAAACAAATGTGCATATTCTTTCTCTGTGTACTATAATATTGACTTTTCCCAGTAAACTTTTACCAACCATTTGGTTGCACCAGGGGTGTCAGTTGTCAGTTTAGTCCCATGTTTTCATGTAGGCCCCACATGGGTTTGCCCGGATGAATTGATTAAATGAACACTGAATCAGTGTTGGAATTAATTAGATAATTCAGTGATTATTTGAGTAACGATTGAGCATTGGTGATAAACTCCTTCTGTTAACAAGCATAATCACTTAAGGAAAAAGGAACAACAAGAACAGAAAAAAAGAGGAGACGAGCAGCAACTGAGTTTCAGCCACAGCCTTGATCAACTGGATATTAAACACATAATCTGCTGCGAACTTGAGAGATTTAAAGTCTTCGTTTATTTACAATTGATTTTAACACTATACAAGATTCTATCTAATTGTGCAAAAAAAAAAAAAAAAACATGCTGAAAATGAGCAAACATGGCAGGGTTATGTTTAGTAGTAGCAAGGGAAGCAGTCATCCTCAAGAATCAGAATGATGAGGTAAGTAGAATCACAATTTATGTAAGGTTTTTAACTCAAATGAACTCACTTAACCATGACTATTGCTGCCTCCAAAATCGCTTAGTCTCTTGAGTAGGTACTTGTTTTTAATAAGTAATTACGACTGCTAAAAAGTAATTTCTATATAGTATGAGTGTGTATAGTATGAGTGTAATCTGGACATACTATGTTCGACATGTTGCCCTCGTCACGTGACCTACCAGCGTCAGTTACGTCTCCAGTGCCATTCACAAATCCTCAGGGTTGCCAGGTCTGTGCAACAAATCTAGCCCAATGGCCATTCAATATTGGGATTTATACCTTGGTTATCTAGAAGACCAAAACATCTGGAATAATAATCCTTTTACTGAAAATTTGGTTTTGTTCAAAAGATACATTGATGATTGTTTTGTGATTTATAAAGTTTCTGCCTAAGACTTTGAAATGTTTGCCTTGTATATGAATTGCCTTAGACCAGTGGTTCCCAAACCTGTCCTGGAGTACCCCCAGCCCTGCAGATTTTGTATGTTTCCCTCATTTATCACACCTGATTCAACTCATGTGCTCATTAGTAGAGACGGCAAGACCTGAAATGGGTGTGTCAGAAACAGGGAGACATACAAAATGCGCAGGGCTGGGGGTACTCCAGGACAGGTTTGGGAACCACTGCCTTAGACCATCAATTAAGTTTACTTATCGTGTGGATAAGGATACTAGGATACTACCATTTCTGTTGTTAATGGCCA
Organism: Anabarilius grahami; assembly: GCA_003731715.1. Classification (NCBI taxonomy): domain Eukaryota; kingdom Metazoa; phylum Chordata; class Actinopteri; order Cypriniformes; family Xenocyprididae; genus Anabarilius; species Anabarilius grahami. Next base: position 270,269 of record RJVU01019149.1, read on the forward strand.
ACTAGTCTCTGAAACAGAAACAGCTAAAAATAGCCTTTCCCAGGTTAAAAAGGAACACTTCCATAATTTAACTAAAGTGCTCTATTTTGGGGCACAAATTTTGTATTTAATATACTAAAAAATCTTCTTAAGTACTTCTGAAGATAGAACATCTAAGTGTACTCAACTGTGCTATTTTGAGACACCATGTATATGAACTAAAATGTGCTTTTAACATACTATCTCTGTATTAAAAAAATTGTTAAATGGTATTTTTTCTTGTTTCAGCACATATTTTTTGATGCTGAAAACAACTAGATCACCTGATCATCTTTGTTTCTGGCTTTCTATCCAACAAATTATGTGTTTTGTTAAACACTGTTACAAAGACCACAAACTCACATAAAGCCAAGAGTCAAACTGCCTAACAAAATGATACACCGATCACCATAATGGCGATGTCAAACGAAACATTTTAAGTGAAGCTGGTAATGTTTAATCATCCTCTGCTGAGAGTTTTATTGTCTTTCATTTGCAGTTGATTTCAGGCTTTAAATCAGGTGTAGTTGTGTTTAATTTTCTGAGAATGAAAGCATGATGTTGAACCAACATCACATTATAACACTGAGATGTTGAACCAACATCACATTATAACACTGATTCAGTGCCATTACCATTATTATTTTTTATTTATTTTAATTTTTTTATTATTATTATTTTTTTAAATTTCAACATTGTTTCAACATTAATTGCTTGTGCAAAAGTGATGTTGATTCTATGCGGTTGCTGACACATTAACATTGATTTAACATAGTTTTGATAGTTGCTTGCTATCTGGGTGGTCTTCTATCCTGACCAGCTAAAAAGTGTCCAAAACACTCAAACAGCCCAGACTGAGATAACAGACCAGCAAAAAAAGCTTCTTTTTTTTCAGTTTGACTGACCTTGTTGCATGAGTGTAAACCACAATAACACATCAGATCAGATTTTTCCTCACATACTATTTGAGTCCCTTTTAAATTCTTAACAGAAGTACTGTGATAAACAAGTATTGTAAAAACTGTAGGACACAAGGGACAAGTTGTTCTATTAAAACAGTTCAATTTAGTTCAGCACGTATATACTGAGTCATAACAGAAAGTCAATGCATGTGGCTCTGTTATTATTTAAACTCTTTTGCAGTTGCCCCAGAAATTCAGGTCGGTGTTCAAAGTGCATTGTGGAAGATTGCTGTTCTGACCCAATACAGTTTTATTAAAAAATCTATTTTCTATTTCTATCTATTTTTGTTTCAAGCATAAAGTTCAGTGTATTTTAAATTCTTTCTATACTTTCTTTAAATACTTCTTTTTAATGCTGTGCTTATATTTTATATGCTGTAAAACAAAGCACTGAATGTCAAATCTGTTCTCTCTCTCTGTCTCTCAGTCGTATCCGACTCTCTGTGATTCTATGGCCATCTCTTGCCATACACGAGAGACTGACCATGAATTTTCTTTGGCAATGGTTTTTCCGGGGTAGGTTGCCAGGTCTTTCCCCAAACCTCCCCATTACATGGCTCAGGACTCACACTCTTGCATTCCCACCAATGGACAATTTCACGAGCTTGTTTCCTTATAAAATCTTTAAGCTAATAAGGTTAAGCATATTTGGCTTGCTGTCCGCTGTGGAGGGGCTCGAGGAAGCAGCTTCAACTCGAGCTTGGATATACCCCCCAGGGACTACTAATGTCTGGAAGAGGAGTATGATAGATGAGATGCCTAAATTATGTGGTGGAGTTGGGGAGGTGGAGGGATATCGAAACAACTGATGCCAGAGCAGGGTGAGTAGCTGCTTATATGCTCTGGTCGTTAATTGAAAGATTAGGGTTCCCTCCTCTTGAAATTATGTTTGAATTTTGCTAATTGAAAGATTAGATGGGTTCACTCCTCCCGAAATTACGTTGGGAACTTCACTTAGCATCTCCAATTCACCTATACTGCATGTTTTTGGATTATGGGGGAAACCGAAGCACCTAGAGAGAACCCATGCAGACACAGGGAAAACATGCAAACTCCTTACAGAAAGGTCTCCTGACATGGCAGACACACACACACACACACACACACACACAAAAACAAAAAGACAATGGCTGTTATTCCATTGTTATTCTGGTAAAACAATCTCTGTCTGGATTCACTGATACAAATTAAGGAAAGCAGCATTAATTATAATTAGGGTTAGCTTAGTTCTTTTTTTAAAAATAGCTTACATATGACAGTTCTGTACTTTTTCTCATTTGGCACTGATCCTAGATGCCTTTCATTTTGAGCAAAGGTTACCCTTTCTTATAGCCCCTCCTATACTTTACCTACAGAGTACATAAGAGCAAGACTCAAACACACATCAAACCTAAACAAGTGATTGATCTGTGCATGCGTAACTCTCTGACTATGGCTTTAATAGATGCGTTACTCTCACAGGTATCGAGCACAGGTACAATACTTGTCCTGCTGCTGTTTTTGGTTATTTTTCTGTTCTTCAACAGTTCCAGCTCTCAGGATGAGGGAAAATATCCTCCAGGACCCAAACCACTGCCACTGCTGGGAAACCTGCACATGCTCGACCTCAAGAAAACCTACTTGAGCCTGTGTGAGGTGAGCAAGAACATTTAAATCACATGCAGGTTCTACTCTTCAGCACAATGGTAACCCCCAAAATACACAACACATAAAATAACACTTCAGTTTAACATTTACTCTCCTGATCAGCCATTAAGTTCACAGAAATTAACTTCATATACATCAAAAGATTAGGCCACGAGATATTGTTTATGCCTAAATCAGTGCAACCATAAACACCTGATCACATTTTCTCTTGGCTGTCATTGCCATAACAAATGTCTCTTATAAATAAAAAGGGTTTCTGTTGAGTTTTTCGGGTTACCATTGTGCTGAAGAGTAGCGCCTGTGTTTAAGTCAAGGTTGAGCTGAGAAATATTGATTTTATGCTGCATGTTGCTTTGCTGATGCAGTGATAAGCTGTTAACTGTATTAGACCATGCATGTGTGGTAGATTTTCCCTATGCACCTGACTTAGGTTAATTGACTTATGAATCTATACATTAATACTCTACTAAGCGTACTTCAATACCTGTTTGAGTCAGCCGACGTTTCAGCCTGTTTTGGGGCACTATCACCTGGTACTAAGCTCTTTGGTGCTCCCCAACTAAACACAATCACTTGAGTATAGAAGTAATATATCTAGTGCCTAATGCGCAGCCTAAAAACCAAAAAGACTCCAGACTATGCCTAAGAATATGCTTTAATCATGGCTGGAGGACCTCATATCAATCAAAGAGAAACCCACCAGCAAGAAGAATACAACAGTTTATATAGGATAGGAGCATGGTAAAGCATTCTACAATATGATTGGTTCTTTATATGTCAAACCCTCATGTTACTAGGTAAAGCAAGATCTGCCCAAATCATGTGTTTATTAGTTCATTGGTTACTCAAAATCATGGGGCTATTATAGATGGTTGTCTAAGTTTAATTTCCCCTTTTCTTATATTTGGACATGATTCAGACACACACTGACTTAGGCCCATGCAAGGTTTGAGGACATTTAGGTTTCAAAAGCATATAAATGTTATTGCTGCAAGGAAAAAGAAATGTTAGTTGTGATTAATTAAAAAATTCCATAACATTAGTTAGCAGTAATCTGCAAGAGATTTCAGTTAAATTTATGTTTCTTATTTTAATGATTTTGTTTAATTCGGTTCACTTTACTTTCAGAAATGTTTTTTTTTTTTTTAGTGGGTTCAAATGAAATAAGTTCACAGTAATAATATGCTCACATTACTAGCACACTATAAATATTAGTTTATAAACTTAAATGGCAACTGGCCAATTCAAGGCATTTCGTTTCAGCAAAGTAAATTATTTAACTTGAGTTTTAATTTAGTGCAACTGTGAGCTGCCAGTATTTTACCATTGATTTACAGGACATGTTTTTTTTACAGTTAATAATTTTTAGTGACATTTTTTGCATTATAGATTTAGATCAAGTTAATGAATGGGTCTACATAGATAGATTTATAGCTACAAGCTTTGATTAAAAATGACAAATGTTAGTCACCTTCTCACTCACTAATGGTAAGAATTAGTGGTAATGTTTGACCAGGGAAATGGGCATCATGCCAGTGGGCAAATGCACAAAAATAGATTTCAAAGATAAGCTGATGCCAATAGATACAGTGGAGCAAAAAAGTATTTAGTCAGCCATCAATTGTGCAAGTTCTCCCACTTAAAAAGATGAGAGAGGCCTGTCATTTTCATCATAGGTACATTTCAACTATGAGAGACAAAATGAGAAAAAAAAATCCAGAAAATCACATTGTCTGATTTTTAAAGAATTTATTTGCAAATTATGGTGGAAAATAAGTATTTGGTCACCTACAAAAAAGCAAGATTTCTGGCTCTTACAGACCTGTAACTTCTTCTTTAAGAGGCTCCTCTGTCCTCCACTCGTTACCTGTATTAATGGCACCTGTTTTAACTCGTTATCAGTACAAAAGACACCTGTCCACAACCTCAAACAGTCAGACTCCAAACTCCACTATGGCCAAGACCAAAGAGCTCTCAAAGGACACCAGAAACAAAATTGTAGACCTGCACCAGGCTGGGAAGNATAAACAGGTTTATGTAGGTCACTGTTCCCACTATAGGTTAATTATGGGTAATTGTGTGACTAGTGAGATCATGTTGTTGAGGTGTTGTCCTATGAGCCAGTGGATGGATGCCAGTGATGCAAGTGGATAGATAGATTCTTCATCTATTCTCTCTTACAGCTGTCAAAGCAATATGGGTCAGTTTACACGGTGCACTTTGGCCCCAAAAAAGTGGTAATATTATCTGGATACAAGACCATCAAACAGGCACTAGTGAACCTTTCAGAGGAGTTTGGAGACAGAGATATCACACCCATATTCCATGATTTCAACCAGGGATATGGTAAGAAGGCTTCACATCTTCAGATGATCAATTAATAAACACATTTATTTTAGTTTTTGTTGTTGTAGATTTACATTTCAAATTAATTCAGCACTTATACCTGTCTTGTATATAAAGTTACTCATCTGTTTATATTCTAGTTAGAAATGTGAGGTCCACTTTGGAGTAATGGATAAATTATTCCTCTGCAGGGATTGTGTTTTCCAATGGTGAAAACTGGAGAGAAATGAGACGCTTTGCTCTCTCGAACCTGCGAGACTTCGGAATGGGCAAGAAAAGAAGCGAAGAGTTAATAATCGAAGAAACGCGATATTTAAAAGAGGAATTTGAGAAGTTTGAAGGTAAAATCATAAACCACAAGGGCAAGATGATGATGTGACTGAAACGGATTTGAGTATTAACATCTTTTTCATCCATGTGCAGGAAAACCATTTGATGCTACTTTGCCAATGGCCATGGCTGTTTCAAACATCATCTCTGCCATTGTCTACAACACCAGATTTGAGTACAGCGACACTAGGTTACATCACATGGTCAGACGAGCTTACGAAAACATGAAGATGACTGGATCAACTTCAATTCAGGTACCCACACATTTAATACACCAATAATTGATACATTGATTGTTATTTTTAATTATTAAGAAGTACAATAACGATTTATTGTTTATAATTCATGATTTTGAAGTATTTGTCATGGTGTATGTACAGTGTTCAATGGTACATTATGATTCTTTGCAATTCTGCTTCTTTTTAGCTCTACAACATGTTTCCGTGGCTTCGTCCTTTTGTGTCGAATCAGAAACATATTGTGAATAATGTCAGAGAAACGTTCAAACAAAGCAAGGAACTATTAAATGGTCTGAAGAAGACTCTGAATCCTCAGGAGCCCCGAGGAATCGTTGATTCTTTCCTCTTACGACAGCAGAAGGACGAGGTACTGTTTATAAGTTTAAATCAAATAGATTTGCAATTACTTTTTTAACGTTCTGACATGTTATTTTTTTGGCTTTCATCGTCATGATTTCTACAGGAATCTTGCAAAACAGACTCTTTGTACCATTCAATGAATTTATATTGTACAATCAACAATCTGTTTGCTGCTGGTACTGACACTACGGCCACAACTCTACGCTGGAGTCTTCTGCTAATGGCCAAATACCCTGAAATACAAGGTATAGCTGCAAAAGCCATCTTAATGCATGCATTTAAACAATGAAAAAAATATAGACAGCGGTGATTAGAATTATTGGCACCCTTGGTAAATATGATCAAAGATGACAATAAAAATAATAATGCATTGTTTATCCTTTTGATCTTTAATTCATAAAATTTGCAAAAATCTAATCTTTCATTGAAGGAAAAGAATTGAAAGTGGGGGGAAACTCAAATTATGAAATAAATGTTTTTCTCAAAACACATTGGCCACAATTATTGGCACCGTTTTGTTAAATACTTTTTGCAACCTCCTTTTGCCAAGATAACAGCTCTGAGTCTTCACCTATAATGCCTGATGAGTTTGGAGAACACCTGACAAGAGATCAGAGACCATTCCTTCATGCAGAATCTCTCCAGATCCTTCAGATTCCAGCTCCATGCTGGTGCTTCATCTCTTCAGTTCACTCCACTCATTTTCTTTAGGGTTCATGTCAGGGGACTGGGATGGCCATGGCAGAAGCTTAATTTTGTGCTCAGTGACACATTTTTGTGTTGGTTTTGATGTTTGTTTTGGATCATTGTCCTGATGGAAGATCCAACCACGGCTCATTATTGGATTTCTAGCAGAAGCGGTCAGGTTTTGATTTTTTATTTGTTGGTATTTGATAGAATCCATGATGCCATGTATCTGAACAAGATGTCCAGGACCTCCAGCAGAAAAATAGGCCCACAACATTAAAGATCCAGCACTATATTTAACCGTGAGCATGGGGTACTTTTTATCCATGTGTGCACCAAACCCATCTGGTGGGTTTGCTGCCAAAAAGCTATTTTTTTGTTTCATCTGACCATAGAAGCCGGTCCCGTTTGAAGTTTCAGTCTTATCTGACAACTGAATATGCTGGAGATTGTTTCTGGATGAGAGCAGAGGATTTTTCTTGAAATCCTCCAGAACAACTTGTGGGGATGTTGGTGCTCTTTGATCATTTTTTTAGGCTTTCTGAGACTCGAGACTCGAGACTCAACTAACCTCTGCAATTCTCCAGCTGTGATCCTTGGAGAATCTTTGGCCACTCAAACTCTCCTCCTCATCGTGCATTAGGACGATTTAGACACACCTCCTCTTCCAGGCAGATTGGTAACATCTTTAGTTGATTGGAACTTCTTAATTATTGCCCTGGTAGTGGATATGGGGATTTTCAATGCTTTAGCTTTTTTCTTATAGCCATTTTCTATTTTGTGAAGCTCAACAATCTTTTGCTGCACATCAGAACTATATTCTTTGGTTTTACTCATTGTGATGAAAGATTACAGGAATTTGGCCTTTGTGTTTCCTCATGTTTATACTCCTGTGGTACAGGAAGACATGGCTGGACAATTTCATGTTCATGATCACCCTGGTGTGCTAAAAAATGTAAATATGAATGGGAATATACAAAATTCTAGGGGTGCCAATAATTCTGGCCAACGTGTTTTGGAGAAAAACATTTATTTCATAATGTGATTTTCCCCCACTTTCAATTCTTTTCCTTCAATGAAATGTTAGATTTTTGCTCATTTTATGAATTAAAGATCAAAAGGCTAAACAATGCAGATTTATTTTTATAGTCATCTTTGATCATATTTACCAAGTGTGCCAATAATTCTGACCACCACTGTATATAGAAACAATTGTCACTCAGAAATTGCTAGTAAATTTTGAAGTAGAAAGAATGAAATAGTATTTTCTTGTGAAATGTACTCCAATAATCTTTCTTTTGTTTACTACTTCAAAAAAAATAAAAAAAAATAAAAAATAATACAGTGAACAAAGAGTCCTTGATCATAGCAGGACTATTGCATTATTTTATAACAATTTGAATTCAAAAAGTCTGCAACTCTAATTATTTACCATGCAGGCATGCAAAGTATTAACCAGAGCATTCAGTAATGATGTTATATGCTTTCATACTTTGGTCTTTTCTGTAAATGTAACTAAGCCGAGGTCCAAGGTGAGATTGACCGAGTGATTGGTGGACGTCAGCCAGAGGCGGAGGACAGGAAGAACTTGCCTTACACAGATGCTGTGATTCATGAAACACAGAGATTTGCTAATGTAGTACCTCTTGGTTCCCCCCGTCAGACCACCTGTGATGTTCACCTGAACGGATTCCTCATCAAGAAGGTCTGACTACAATAAGAACATGCAATGTTCTTGGTGTGTTTTTGAACCATTTATCACTGATCATTTGTGTTATTTTATGCAGGGTACCAGTGTGTGCGCACTACTGGTATCTGTATTGAGGGATGAAAATGAGTGGGAAACTCCTGACAGATTCAACCCAAGACACTTCCTAAATAAGCAGTGCCAGTTTGTAAAAAAGGATGCTTTCATGCCCTTCTCTGCAGGTGCAGTGGACTACAATTTCACTAATTATATTATGCCATCACAGGTAATTTTTGTTAATTGTTTACTTATTGTTTTTCTCAGGCCGCAGGGTGTGTCTTGGAGAAAGTTTGGCCAGGATGGAGCTCTTCCTGTTCTTCACCGCCCTCCTTCAGCATTTCCGCTTCACTCCTCCTCCTGGAGTTTCTGAAGATGATCTGGATCTCGCACCAGCGGTGGGCTTCACCCTGAACCCGGCCCCACACAAACTGTGTGCAGTGAAGCGGTCTTAAAGTTATACATACTGTTAATTATTACCTTTTTGTTGGACTGACATTGTCATTTAATGTTTTTATTGTGTGTATTGCATTTTTAATGTATTGGAAACACATTCAATGTTTATTCAATGCTTCCTTTTAGATAGAATAGTGCCTTTGCTCTTCTTATGCAAGAAGAATATATAAGAACGTATAATATGTAAAATGAATCAAATGTTCTTATTAATGTTTAAACCTGAGGAATAATTTTGCATTTAAATTGCACTTATGGAAGCACTGTAGAAATAGTTGCCTACAAAACCAAAAGATAAAGATTGGGAAAATAGATATCCATGCATCAATAAATAAACTTCTCTACATTCATCTTTTTGGCTTTATTACATTTGCACATATAATGCTTTTATATTTCTGTTTCAAACCGTTAAATCAGGATCTGGTTAAGCTCATTTCATTTGTTCTTATAGAAATTACACTTATAGAAATAGGCATGAAACATGGATTGATTAACTAGATTAACTATAGTTTAGACTTAACTGCTATTGGCCTGGTTTCACAGACAGGGTTTAGCCTAAACCAGGATTAGGCTTTTGTTCAATTAGGGTATTTAATAAGATACTTAAGTGATTGATTGAGTGAATGATTGTTTGATTATTGAAGACACCTGATGATAACGAGCAGAATCACTAAAGGAAAACCGAACACAAGAACTACAACTGACTTCCAGCCACAACCTTAGATGAAATCAACTGATAAGATGTTAAATCACTCTTATTACAAACCAGACTGACTTTATTTCTGTCATGCATCTAAAGTTCTTTTTGAAAATTAACAGAGGTTTAGATGTTTTATTGAAAACCACCGTGGTGATCCGTTTTTCCTTTAGTTGGGCAATTTGACAGTTTTCTTTGAAACAGTGTTTACTAAGGGTACGATTACACGACAACAATATAGTTAAAATGGTGAAATTTTTTCTTGATCCCTATTCATAAGAATCTGTGAGATTAGATGGCGATGAAAACACTATAGACTGAATATGTAATGCGCCTGTGCATGTGCATGACGTCATTGTTTTCACATTGCATTTTTGTTGTTTACATGGAGACCTGTTTCAAAAAGTTTTCAGGCCGCTGTTGCCGTGTAAATGAACACCCAAAACACATAAAAAGTTTTCAGTTTTTATTTGAAAACGCTGTCGTGTAAACAGCCCCTAAAACACATAATTGGTTGCAAAGGAAGCCATAAGCAAAGATGATCAGATGAAATTTTAATCATCCTAAAGAAAATGAATGATTAATCTCATAACTGACCAAAAGTAGGTATTTGATATTGACAAAAATTTACCAACATTATTTTGCTTGCACAGATCAGACTTTCTGAATTTAGATTTTTAAATGCATTGTGGGAGTTTCAGATAATTTAACACCAGGGAACTGTAAACAGAACATGGACGTCATGAGTAAGGAGCCTGAAGGGAACTAAAGGTTTGTTTATTTAAGAATATGCCTAAGTGCAGTTTCACTTCCTGATGCAACAATTCTCAAAATACCTTAATATATCTGACTGGATTATGAAATAACAGATGGTTAAAGATCTTGTCAGTAAAATGAATATATTTAATAATTAAAAATCTCTTAAAGTTAATTGATAAAAAAGAAAAGTTCGTCCCCTGTATTATGCTCTAGCTATATTTTGTCCCAGAACAATCACATACTCTTCTTTTTTTTTTGCTATATATTTGGTAATATACTGTATGGTATATTTGGTAATCAGAATTGGGCAAGTTACTTCCAAAATGTAATACATTATATATTACTAGTTATTGTCATTTTAAAGTAATTAGCTACATTACAATATTACTGTCTCCGAATTGTAATGCCTTACACTACTTTTGAGTTACTCTCACCAAAACAACCACAGAAGTATGACAGCATAAAATGCTGAAATGTAGTTTATTTCTGCTCATCCAGTGGAGGGCGATGTGGTAATGACTGTGTAGACCAGTGATCCTCAAGGGGGGCTTGGAGATAACTTGACACTTTTGAGATAGCTTCAAATTAATTTAAATACTGTATATTAATATAATTTATTACTTGTATTATTAATACGTTAAATAAAATATCAACAAACAACACCTCTCTGTGCTTTTTGCGATTGTTTCAGAGCAGCCCACAACGTTTCTCATCGCACTGTGAAATACAGACTGAACACAGGCTTAACACCCAATAACATCAGTAACATATAACTGCATCTCTCAGTTGGATAAAGAAAATCAGTGTCGCTAATAAAGTTTTGATGTATAACGATTGTAATGAAGGTAAAGATAATTACAGTGACATACAGGAGTCGTACATTAGGTATGCGCAAGTCCGTTATTATTGATGCGCAAACGAACCGTGTATGTGCGCTCGCGGCTCACTGATATTTCTGCATCTGTTGCATTTTCTTGCCCGCGCTCTCGTCCAGCGCATTCTTTCTCTTCGACTCTGAAGCTCTCCCTGTTATTTTAGTGTTAGCTTGCCACCGGTCCAAGTGTTTTTTCAAGTGTTTTTTTCTGGAAAGTTCCCTCAGTGCCGCACATAGACTGCGATATTGCACTTGACTATTACGTTCTTGTCCTTTTCTCTGAAAATAATGGGAGAAGCTATGCCCATCTCACAAATGTAGAATCCATCTCTGCAGTCATCTCATCTCAACCATCGAATTCCAGCAGCAGGAAATAGACATACTATGTTACCCGCAGGTTTTATCTCTGGTGCTGGAATTGAAGCATCAACATCCTAACCTCTGGTAACTCCATTACTCTAATACATTTTGTAGACGTTTGATTGACAGAATTTAATCGATTTGATTTGCAGTTAGTATGTTTCTCTGACATCAGATTGCTTATTTGTTGAAGAAATTAATAAAAATGGTAACGAACAAAGTTGTCTCAATCATTAATTTAGAACAAAAAATTACAAAAGGTGGCACACACTAATAAAGAAAGAAAAAAAAAACACTGCTTTAGTGAAATAAAAAAAACAGCATATTTTTCTCTCATGTCAGTCACATGGACTGAAACGTGAAAAAAAATTACAATTGAAATAAAATAATTATTTATTTGTTTGAACTTAGATTAGGTTAAATTAACATGAAATTTAGTATTGAAAACGTAAAAATTTAAGTTCTTTACTTTTATAAAGTTATTCCAACTAAATGTTAGTTCAAATGACTGTACACTGTACTCAATTTTTGAAGTAAATACAACTTAACTGAGTCAGTGCAAAAAGATAACTCAAAAAGTTATACAGTATATATATATATATATATACAGTGAGTCATAAAGGACTATAATAAATCCTAAAGTGTGAACCTGGCTTTAGTTGATGACCGGGTTTTGGATATCAGACAAAATGCAGTGTTAAATGTTTTGGATCAGACACATTGTGTCTGATTAATTTCTTCAGTTAATCATAATCTTTTTGTGTCATATGACTGAAAATTAATGTTGTAGCATAGACATTTTAGGAAGATATGCAATATGCAATACTGTAAGAATATGGGTGGGGCAAAACAAGTTTCTGCAGCAGGGTTGTGTGCCAGTCAGAACTGGACTGACAATGACTAAATTACTATTTCACTAATAATTGTGTTGTCATTCATGGATTGAAAGGGACACAGTATGTCAGTTCTGAAATTTGTGCTGCATAACTGGTTATGCAGGTGGATAGTATTTATCTGTAGAGATAAAAGCTCCACTCTTCACTACAATGCTGACCAGAAACAGACAGAAATGCTTCTGAATAGACTGGGATTTTGATCCTTTTCTCTAGAGCTTTTGATGGACAGTTACATTCAGTTAAATGTACCTGCAGTGCCAATATGAAATACTCCAAATTAAACTTTTAAACCCCTTTTACACAACAAAATTGAAATCTTCAGAGCTGTTACTGTTCTTCATTGTCACTAAGAGCAACTCTGAGGCCTGAGGAGCATTTTGCTTGATTTAATTTGAGCCCAAGATCATGTCTGTACATTAAAATCCCTTCATAAGAGAACATTTAATCAAAAAATAAAACATTTGATCATGTGATACACCTTAAATGATTAGTCCACTTTCAAATAAAAATTTTCTGATAATTTACTCACCCCCATGTCATCCAAGATGTTCATGTCTTTCTTTCGTCAGTCGAAAAGAAATTAAGGTTTTTGATGAAAACATTCCAGGATTATTCTCCTTATAGTGGACTTCAATGGCCTCCAAACGGTTGAAGGTCAAAATTACAGTTTCAGTGCAGCTTCAAAGGGCTTTAAACGATACCAGACGAGGAATAAGGGTCTTATCTAGCGAAATGATTGGTCATTCACACAAGACATTTTCGGAGAATGTCTTGTGTGTTAACCGGGAACATACTCTTCGTTGGCTGAACTTACTCCCGGATGCATTTTTGGAACCAGCATACCTCGAGTAAGCAAGGCTTGGGTTAATCAACCGAGAGTTCAGGGGTATATGTGACAGTAAGTTAACCCTGCTTTCTGGAATACACCCCTGGTCTGTAAACTACATTTCACAACCAAACACAACGTTCAGGTGATGCACAAAAGAGGTGATGAAGAGATTCAGCAGAATCAATGAATCATTTCAGAAATAAAGTTCTGATAACAGAAATAATTTTGAAGTCATATTTTTGGCCTTTCTGGCTTTAATTGATATGGCAGTTTGAAGTGAGACAGGACAACAAAAAAAAACAACAAAAATAAAAAGAGAGAAGGGAACATCATGAGTAAAGAGCCTGAAGGGAACTAAAGGCTCGTTTATTTAAGAATATGAGTAAGTGCAGTTTCACTTCCTGATGCAAAGATTCTCAGAAAACCTTAATATATCTGATTGGATTATGAAATAATAAATGGTTAAAGAGATCATGACAGTGGAATACATACTTTTTTTTTTTTTTTTGGCAAGCTTCCTTATTTTTTGGTTTAAATACTGCTGTTGTCGTGTGACTGGATGCCTTTTCTGATCTTCTCTCATCAGCATTCTTGAGCACCTGAAGAACTTGAAAAAAAAAAAAGGTATTCTGGGGTAATTTTAAAAGATTAAAAGGGGTAAAATGTCTTATTCTTATATATATATTTATTTCAAATGGTTTGCTATTTAGCAGAACACACCAATTACACCAGTGTAAAACTGTATTCTGTAACATTTTTAGTGTATAAAAATATATGTACATATTCCTATTGGAGTGATCAGGAGATTTAGTGAAATGCAGTTCTCATTGACTTTCAGCATCTGTGCATCTGGGATTTGACTGAATCAAGATGCTGCTGATCATTGAAGCTCTTCTTCTCATTTTAGCTGCTCTAGGACAGGTAAACTTATGTTCTAGAATGAACATTACAGACATGAAGAATACTGATGATTGATCATTATGATTCCTGTTGCTGCAGGATCACAGAGCTGCTGTTGAAGGAAAGATATTACCATTGAATATGGCACTGAATTCTGTTGATGATCAATATAAGGGATGTAGCGAGAACATGACACATCTGGTGAAGACTAAATATCTAGAGAGGGAAGTCAATTACTCACCTGAATTTAAAAAGGCTTGGCAAGAAGGTGAAGAGAATGCCACACCACCAGAAACTGAATTGACAAGGAATCATTCTATCGCCATTTATGTGTACACAAACCTTAATTCTAGCGTATATAGCAAATTTAATATGGCTGTTCATAATGGGAAACAAAAGTACACAGACCAGATATTCAAATGGTATTCACTTCACTTTTTGTTAACAGATGCAATACAGATACTGACTAAAACACAAAAGAAATGCAAGTCAACATATCATGGCACAAAAGCTGAATAGCATAAGAATGTAAGGGGCAAAGAGGTTCGTTTCGGCTCATTTATATCATCCTCTCTTGATCGTAAAGTGGCACAAGGTTTTGGAAATAAATCTTGTTTTGAAATCAAAACTTGTAATGGTGCTAAATTGATCAAATATTCTAAGTATCCTGAACAGAAAGAGGTGCTGATTCCTCCATATGAGAAGTTTAAAATTACTGCTGTCAAGACAAGACAATACCAGAAAGATCTCTGGTGTGACACTGTGTACAAGTTGAAAAGCTCTGGAAAAAGTGACCTGAACTGTACAGTGGCTTTCAAGAAATCAACAGGGTTCAAATGCATATGCTCAAAGCGTGTTTGCACAATGTATGAAATATAGCTGTAAAGTTGCTTTAAAACAATGTGTATTGTTTAAAGTACTATATAAATAAAGGTGAATGTATGCAAGCGTTCAGCATTTCTAAGCATAGGGCGGAACAAAACTGACAGGATACCAATTGAGGGACCTCAATACCACTGACAAAGAAATTTATCTATAGTGCCTGAATGTATTTGAGTTATCCCACTGATGGAGAAATTCACATTAGGCAGAAAATTGGTCAGAAACGGCACTGCTATCAGTTTTTGTATTCCCTGGGATTTGACCCCCTGATTTTGGCATTTCTAAAGCCTTGCTGTACCGCTTGAACGAATGAATGCTGAGTGCTTTAAATTTACATCTTTACATTGCTTACTTCACTTCCACACTTAATTACCCACAAATTATTTTTTCTTTTTTGACACAAAAAAAAGATATCAATCATGCAATTGTGACATATATGAAGGATTTAAAGATGTATTGATTTAATTATTTCATATGCTGTGTGCTGTATTGTCTCAACAAGTAAGCTTGAGATAAACAAATGACAATGTTGTGAAGAATTAATTTCCATTGCTTTTGCTGAAATTTAATAACAGATGTTGAATTTGTGGTGGTCAGATGAAGATTATTCAATGAACTCAATAAATGCTCATTTTTATTATAACTTGGTCTCCTGAATCGTGCTCTGTCTGCCAGTTATGTCATGGCCAGTTATTTTGGAAAGAGTTAAGCCAGGTTTATGCTGTACAATTTTGGCCACAATTAGACCATCTAAGACAACCTTTTGAATCCTAATAGATTCCTCTGATCCTAGGCCAAAATCTGAAGTAGTTGATCACTAGTTCGACATGTTCACCGACATCTGATTAATGACCATGGCGATTAAAGTTTTGCCTCTGACAAAATTCAGGCAGTGTCAGAAGTTTTGAGGCTCATATTCATATTTCAACAGTTCATATTTTATTCATTTTAAGCCATTGAATTTTTGGAATAAATGGTCTAACCACTTTTAAATGGTGTTGTGTTTAATATACTTGTTCAAACTCGTCCTAGAGCTTTCAACAGACCAACTCAAATTTGGGTGAGATGTTCTTCAGACAATAACAGTCAAAAAGACCTTTGTGATATTGTCAACCGTTCCCATGTGACACAATGAATGGTGTAGACTCCATAAAGCAAGTGAGGACAGACATTTGATGCACTGACATGAAAAAGTGTTTGTTTCACAAACAAAACATACAGATGGAATTCACCTCACTTTATAGTTAACAGTAGGGATACAGATTCAGAACAAAACACAATGAATGCCGCAATAATAATAGTAATAGTTTTGCAATTTCTTCTGTTTGCTATCTTGCTAACTGTCTATTTTCCAGACAGGGTTTTTTTT
>RJVU01019149.1:300398-352792 GCA_003731715.1 Anabarilius grahami
GCATAGACACCAAACATGGCATAATTGAAGTTACCTTGCAGGTCATAACATTTAAAAATCATAAAACATGTAAATACAATGAGTACAATACAACAACAGTAATAATGGATACCATTTCCTGGGAATATGTATGTAGAGAATAGTCTGTCTATAAATTAATGCAGTAACGTCTGTGTTCTGTGTGGAAAATGCAGGGAAGATGCAGATTTTTGTGTGTCTCTTCTGCTCTCCATGCGGCAGCCACATTCCTCGGCGCAATAAACTTGTAACTGAGGATTTCCCGGGGGATGGGGACACCCCAGAGTGAGCTTAAAACTATTGGTTAACTAACCAATAATTGTGTCTGATTTGCCTCAGTCATTACACAAGCTTAAATCCATAGGTTTTAATAGAAATGCTCTCTTATGGTTTAATGCTTATCTCCATAACAGACGTCAGTTTGTTCAATTCAAAGATGCACAGTCTGATGAATTTATTATGGAAAAAGGTGTGCCACAGGGTTCTATCCTTGGCCCCCTTCTTTTTTTGTTAATGATCTCCCGCAAGTATGTAATAATTGTCAAGTACATTTATATGCAGATGATACTGTTGTCTATTTTTCCAGTTCCAACTCATTTCTTCTTCAGAACAAATTACAGACATATTTTAAATCAGTTCAAAATTGGCTTAAAAGTAACCTCTTAAAACTCAATATGAAAAAATCATTATGTATGCTCTTTGGTACTCATCATTCTCTTAAATGAATTAAATGAATGAATCATTCTGCTGAACTTAACCTGTATTTTGATAATGGTACTCCAGTGACAAAAGAGACTTCTGTTAAATATCTGGGAATTTGGCTTGATCCAGAATTAAATTTCAAACCACATATCGATTACATAATAAAACAAACATACTCTTGTTTAATGCCTCTATACAGGTCATCAAATTGTTTAACATTTAGAGTACGAAAAAAGATAATTACCCAATTAATTTTACCAATTATTGATTATGCAGATATAGTTTATCAAAACACGTACAATGTATATCTTAAACCATTAGATGTTCTATTTAATAATCTGTGTAGGTTAATTTTAAAGTGTCCATATAGAACGCATCATTGCCAATTATATAATCAGCTTAACTGGTTGCTGCCCGATAAAAGACAACAGTATCATTGGTTTCAATTTATTTTTAGATGCATCTATTTGAATTTACCACCATATCTGAAAAGTTTTTTTGTACAATATACTCCAACCTATTTTCTTCGACATTCTCAATGCCTGACTTTTATTGTCCCTGTTATGTGCAAAGTAGTCGGTCGGAGGTCCTTTTGTTATAATGCTCCTTCAGATTGGAATAATCTGCCTCCATCTGTGAGATCTAATACTACTTTAGGCTCCTTTAGAGCTTCTTTGTTAAACTATTTGAAAACTGATTGTAAATGCTTTTAATTGTAATGGTTCCTTGAAATATCTTGTTCTTGAAAACTGATTGTCAGTTTTTGTAATTGTTATGGTTTCTGAAACATCTGTCTTTGTAAACATTTGTATACCCTGCAGATTCTGAAATGGTCCTGGGAGGGTAGGGGGGATCTTTGAGCAGATTTGTTTTGTAATGTTCTGTTTGTTTTGTATTGTATTGAGTGCACTGTATCTGTTGTATGTTCTTGGTCCCCCTTGAAAACGAGATGCTGCATCTCAAGGGGCTTTCCTTGAATAAAAATTTCATATATATATATATATATATATGTTCTTTTCACTACCCGGGTAGGTTTACGTGTGTTCTTATCTGTATATCAAATGAAGGCACAAGATGATGATGGTTCCAAAGATGCCACGGCTGGCCACACCGGGCTCTTGATCCGTTCACTTCTGCGGTTGGCTCGCCACTGACCGCCAGGGTCAGATTCAGATGGTCTATCCCTTTTCTAAAACCAATCTATACATACAGTACAGAATGCATTAATTACAATTGCCTCATTTCTGTTCAAATCTAATCAACTTTTCTCCATTCAAATGTCAAATCAAATATAACCAATTGTAAAGGTTATAAATACTCTAATCATTATGCAAATGAAGAGGTACACATCACACCACATAACATAAGTCAGTTCGAATGAACAACGATCAATCAATCATGTACTTCCATCTCACAGTACAAAAATAAATCATAGGATTTCAGAAACCCATTTCTGAAACCAGATTTTTGTTTTTTACCTTTTAAATCTACTTTTTGTATCTTAACATTTTAAACGTCACATTTTAACATATTTATTCTTTTTAACAGTCAAGATGAACTTCTGCTCCTCATATACATAATAAACATGTATATTGACAATTAAATGAACCGTCAATCAAATGAAACAAAACAGTATGAAAGCACCTTTAGCTGTGTAAACACTATCAAAGATCTGCTACAGTGGTGTCTAGCTTAGCTGAGCTAGCATAACCAACCAAATCAAACTTGGATTTAAATGTTAACAATTAGCATGAGGTTAGCGTGATTAGCGATCTTTTATGAGCATCTCAAACAACATAAAACAATCTGAATCTGTGTCTATATGGTATCAAACAGCAAGGTTTTAAAAGAACGGTATTTTGCGCCATAATGGAGCTTACACAATCAGCATAACACTCATTAGTATTAACATCCTTACCGGAGGTATCTTGAGAGCTCGCTGTCATGGGGCTTAACTCTCTCTCACACGGCTTTCAACCTAATGAACACACAATATTTCAATATATGGTACAAGATTTTCCTTTGAATTTCTATCCTTTAAGGTGATGATACACAGGGCAACTTTTTGAGCAATGTTGCCGGGCAATGTTGCTGAGCAACGTTGCTTGGGCACTTTCCCACTGAGAATGAGGAACAAATTTATATCTGGATACGTTAGATCGGTCGTGGGCAATTTTTTGAAATCCTCCAATCAGAATGTTAGCAGCCGATCACGTGACTAGTTCAGAGATTTCAGAAAAAATTCAAACAAGATGGCGGCCTCTCAGCGGCAGTGGAGCGGAGAAAAGGAGTGTGAACTTATATCTTTTTACGCTAGTAAATTGTCATGCGTCAACCCAAAACAGAGAATTTACCTCATATATTGCTTAAAATACCAGCAACTGTCCAAAGTAGTAAGTGTAAGCTGTAATTAAGCCATTGAATGTTTTCAGTTAAATACTAAAAAGACGGGGCCTTTTTAATGTCTGTAGCAGCGTAGACTGTAGGGCGTATGGCACATGAATATAGTTTTTGACGCGATCGACGCGGGTTCGAATCCGCCTTTTGCTGAACTCGCTCTTCTCACTTTTCCTATCACAAATCAGATCGGAAAGGCATTTATTTTTAATAAAAATGAAGAAAATATTTGGAAAATTGAAATAAAGTGCCTAACAAGTGTTTATAATAAAGTTTTTATTGGGTTGTCAATAGATTTGCTCCTCTCTAATTAGTTGCTGCCAACTGTCCATTGCCCTAATTAGTTGCCCTGTGTCTCATCAGGTTGCCCGTTGACGGCAACATTGCCCAGCAACATTGCTCAAAAAGTTGCCACGTGTATCATCACCTTGAGAATTAACAGAGGTTTAGATGTTGTTTTATTGAAAGCCATTATGGTGATCAGTGTTTCCTTTAGTTGGGCAATTTGACTTGGTTTTTTAAGTGTGTGGTCTTTCTAACAGTTTAGGGTAGCTACGTTTACACGACAACGATATGGTTAAAACAGAGACGTTTTTCCTTTGAGTTTTCAACGTACAGACGACACAGTTGTCAAAATGATCCCCATTCATACGACTCTGTGAAAATGACAAAAAACGCTGTATTCTGCTGGCAGAACATTAGATGGAGATGAGTGGCCTGAACTGTACAGTGGCTTTCAAGAAATCAACAGGGTTCAAATGCATATGCTCAAAGGATGTTTGCACAATATATGAAATATAACTGTAAAGCTGCTTTAAAACAATGTGTATTGTTTAAAGTACTATATAAATAAAGGTGACAATAATGTATGCAAGCGTTCAGTATTTCTAAGCAAAGGGCGGAACAAAACTGACAGGATACCAATTGAGGGACCTCAATACCACTGACAAAGAAATGTATCTATAGTGCCTTAATGTATTTGAGTTATCCCACTGATGGAGAAATTCACATTAGGCAGAAAATTGGTCAGAAACTGCACTGCTATCAGTTTTTGTATTCCCTGGGATTTGACCCCCTGATTTTGGCATTTCTAAAGCCTTGCTGTACCGCTTGAACGAATGCATGCTGAGTGCTTTAAATTTACATCTTTACATTGCTTACTTCACTTCCACACTTAATTACCCACAAGTTATTTTTTTCTTCTTAGACATCAATTGTGACATAAATGAAGGATTTAAAGATGTATTGATTTAATTATTCCTTATGTTGTGTGCTGTATTGTCTCCACAAGTAAGTTAGAGATAAATGACAATGTTGTGAAGAATTAATTTCCATTGCTTTTGCTGTAATTTAATAACAGATGTTGAATTTGTGCTGGTCAGATGAAGATTATTCAATGAACTCAATAAATGCTCATTTTTATTATAACTTGGTCTCCTGAATCGTGCTCTGTCTGCCAGTTATGTCATGGCCAGTTAGTTGGAAAGAGTTAAGCCAGGTTTATGCTGTTCAATTTTGGCCACAATCTGAGACAACCTTGTGAATCCTAAAAGATTCCTCTGATCCTAGGCCAAAATCTGAAGTCGTTGATGATCCGTCCGTCAATGACCGTGGCGATTAAGTTTTGCCTCTGACAAAATTCAGGCAGTGTCAGAAGTTTTGAGGCTCATATTCATATTTCAACAGTTCATATTTTATTCATTTTAGCCAATAAATTTTTGGAATAAATGGTCTAACCACTTTTAAATGGTGTTGTGTTTAATATACTTGTTCAAACTCGTCCTAGAGCTTTCAACAGATCAACTAAAATTTGGGTGAGATGTTCTTCAGACAATAACAGTCAAAAAGACCTTTGTGATATTGTCAACCGTTCCCATGTGACACAATGAATGAATGAAGGTGTAGACTCCATAAAGAAAGTGAGGACAGACATTTGATGCACTGACATGAAAAAGTGGTGATTTCACAAAAAAAAAACAAAAAAAAAAAACATACAGATGGAATTCACCTCACTTTATAGTTAACAGTAGGGATACAGATTCAGAACAAAACACAAAATTAATGCCGCAATAATAATAGTAATAGTTTCGCAATTTCTTCTGTTTGCTATCTTGCTAACTGTCTATTTTCCAGACAGGGTTTTTTTTTGGGGGGGGGGGGGGGTTNNNNTAGAAATAGCTTGAACAATGTTTGTTGTAGTAGGAATAACAAAAAACATTTTGTTGACTTTACTGAAATACTTGAAAAACTTGTCCAAATGTTGTCCCAACTTTCCAAATAGAGTCATCTGAACAAACGGTTTTACACTATATAGATACCACTATAAGTATACCAGTATACCAACACTGCAACAAGATTACATGGTACTAATATATTTGCTTAATATTAAAGTAATAAATACAACACATAGTTCTGAGGGAAAGAATCGAAAGTGTGACAGTTTTTGAAAATCTTACATGTTTTTTAATGTACTGTGCATCACTTATCTCACACACAGACACACACACACACACACACACACAAACACACACACACACAGAACACATGGACACAGATGGTTTGCAATATACAAAAGGCACCGTTCTCTTCTTAGTTTGAAGAATCGTTGTCGTCTGGCTGTGGGCAACAGACTTCTCTTATCTTCTCTCGTTGTTGCTCCTGAACTCCTGAAAAATAACAGAAAGGAATCAAGAAACAACAGAATTTTCAGGTAAGTTTGTGGTTAAAGATCAATATTACAATTCCATCGGTGAACATCAATGGTTTAAGTGATTATTCAAATGGTTCTGTGCACAAATTTAATGTGCACATATTCTTATTGCAGTGATAGATTATAGTATTTGTGAAACTCTGTTATGTTTCTGGTTGACTTTCAGCATTTGCGCTTTACTAGATCTATTAGTTCATCTGAGGGATTTGACTGAATCAAGATGCTGCTGATCATTGAAGCTCTTCTAATTTTAGCTGCTCTAGGACAGGTAAGCTTGTGTTCTAGTATGAATATTACACACATGAATACTGATGATTGATCATTATGATTCCTGTTGCTGCAGGATCACAGAGCTGCTGTTGAAGGACAGATATTTCCATTGGATTTCGCACCGAATTCAGTTGATGATCAGTATGATGGTTGTACTGTTAAAATGGCAGACCTGGTGAAGACAAAATATCTAGAGAAGGAAAAATCTGCTTCAGCTGAATTTAACAAGACTTGGCAAGAAGGTGAAGAGAATGCAAAGAAAGCAGAGGATAAGTTGCAACAGATTCATTCAGTCGCCATTCATGTGTACACTAACAAAGACTCTAAAGTATACAGTAATTTCACTAGTGCCACTCGTACTGACAAACAAAAATACAAAGAGGGGACATTCAAATGGTATTCACTTCACTTTCTGTTAACAGAAGCGGTACAGATTCTGAAGAAAGCACAACATAGATGCTATGTAACTTATCGTGGTACAAATGTTAAATTTCATGTTCAGAACAAAGAGGTTCGTTTGAGTTCATTTTCATCCTCCTCTCTTGATCGTAAGGTAATACAGGGTTTTGGAAATAAATCTTGTTTTGAAATATACACCTGTGAAAGTGCTAATTTGACAAAATATTCAAAGTATCCTGATGAGAAAGAGGTGTTGATTCCTCCATATGAGACGTTTAAAGTCACTGCTGTCATGAACATAACAGATCAGCCAGATCTCTGGTGTGAGACAGTGTTTGTGTTGAACAGCACTGGAAAAACAAGTGACCTGAACTGTGAATTGATTAACAGTGGAAACCATGCTGCTTTCTTTAATGTTTTAATAATTTTGCAATTATTATTTTTTACCTGCTAACCAGTTTAATGTAAATGTTTCTCATTGTTACTGAACTTTGAAGTGCTTGTCGTGTTTAATTAAATCTGATATTCTGGGACAATTTGATAAGATTTAGTGGTGATTGGAGAAAATACATTTCTAAATTAATTGGTTTTCTCAATGTGTTTCAGTTCAAAGTATTTTTTTATTTTTTATTTTTTTGCATTTCACAATTACAGTGGGTACGGAAAGTATTCAGACCCCCTTAAATGTTTCATTCTTTGTTATATTGCAGCCATTTGCTAAAATCATTTAAGTTCATTTTTTTCCTCATTAATGTACACACAGCACCCCATATTGACAGAAAAACACAGAATTGTTGACATTTTTGCAGATTTATTAAAAAAGAAAAACTGAAATATCACATGGTCCTAAGTATTCAGACCCTTTGCTGTGACACTCATATATTTAACTCAGGTGCTGTCCATTTCTTCTGATCATCCTTGAGATGGTTCTACACCTTCATTTGAGTCCAGCTGTGTTTGATTATACTGATTGGACTTGATTAGGAAAGCCACACACCTGTCTATATAAGACCTTACAGCTCACAGTGCATGTCAGAGCAAATGAGAATCATGAGGTCAAAGGAACTGCCTGAAGAGCTCAGAGACAGAATTGTGGCAAGGCACAGATCTGGCCAAGGTTACAAAAAAATTTCTGCTGCACTTAAGGTTCCTAAGAGCACAGTGGCCTCCATAATCCTTAAATGGAAGACGTTTGGGACGACCAGAACCCTTCCTAGAGCTGGCCGTCCGGCCAAACTGAGCTATCGGGGGAGAAGAGCCTTGGTGAGAGAGGTAAAGAAGAACCCAAAGATCACTGTGGCTGAGCTCCAGAGATGCAGTCGGGAGATGGGAGAAAGTTGTAGAAAGTCAACCATCACTGCAGCCCTCCACCAGTCGGGGCTTTATGGCAGAGTGGCCCGACGGAAGCCTCTCCTCAGTGCAAGACACATGAAAGCCCGCATGGAGTTTGCTAAAAAACACCTGAAGGACTCCAAGATGGTGAGAAATAAGATTCTCTGGTCTGATGAGACCAAGATAGAACTTTTTGGCCTTAATTCTAAGCGGTATGTGTGGAGAAAACCAGGCACTGCTCATCACCTGTCCAATACAGTCCCAACAGTGAAGCATGGTGGTGGCAGCATCATGCTGTGGGGGTGTTTTTCAGCTGCAGGGACAGGACGACTGGTTGCAATCGAGGGAAAGATGAATGCGGCCAAGTACAGGGATATCCTGGACGAAAACCTTCTCCAGAGTGCTCAGGACCTCAGACTGGGCCGAAGGTTTACCTTCCAACAAGACAATGACCCTAAGCACACAGCTAAAATAACGAAGGAGTGGCTTCACAACAACTCCGTGACTGTTCTTGAATGGCCCAGCCAGAGCCCTGACTTAAACCCAATTGAGCATCTCTGGAGAGACCTAAAAATGGCTGTCCACCAACGTTTACTATCCAACCTGACAGAACTGGAGAGGATCTGCAAGGAGGAATGGCAGAGGATCCCCAAATCCAGGTGTGAAAAACTTGTTGCATCTTTCCCAAAAAGACTCATGGCTGTATTAGATCAAAAGGGTGCTTCTACTAAATACTGAGCAAAGGGTCTGAATACTTAGGACCATGTGATATTTCAGTTTTTCTTTTTTAATAAATCTGCAAAAATGTCAACAATTCTGTGTTTTTCTTTCAATATGGGGTGCTGTGTGTACATTAATGAGGAAAAAAATGAACTTAAAAGATTTTAGCAAATGGCTGCAATATAACAAAGAGTGAAAAATTTAAGGGGGTCTAAATACTTTCCGTACCCACTGTATGTCTTCTTGTTTCATCAACACATTGTATATTTTGAATGAAATGTTACAACATGCCCTATAGGTGGGAGACACTGTAAAGCGAGAAGCATGTTATAACATGCTTATGTGACAGTTTAAAACTTCATCTGACCTTATAAAAAATAAAAAAACAAAAAAAACTAAACAAGATAAACTCAAATATTGTTTGGGCATATGAGAATGAACAAACAACACAACAAAGTAAAAACAAAAAACAAAACATAAAAACAATGCAGATAAATAGACTCCTCCCTCCACACACAACTCAGAAGACATCTAGGCCAAGAGTTAAGAATGCTGAACACATTCAGATTTTGGGGCAGCCGTGGCCTAATGGTTGGAGAGTCAGACAAGTAACCCCAAGGTTGAGGGTTCAATTCTCAATACTGGCAGGAAAATGTTGGTGAGGCTACGGCGCTCTCTTTCCCCCTCAACACCCACAACTGAGGTGCTGTTGAGCAAGGCACCTAACTCCCAATCGTTTTCAGGATCAGTAGGGGGTGCTGCAGCACCTTCAGCACTCCTAGTTCCCTCGGCCATGGCTTTGTGTGTGTGTTCACTACTCATTGCTCCTAATATGTGTGCACTAACTTAGATGGGTTAAATTCAGAGAACAAATTCCGAGAATGGGTTACCAAACTTGGTCTTCACGTCATGTCATGTCAATTCCATACTCCCAATTAGAATTTTCATTACAGAAAAAAAGTTAAATGGGGAGTTTGGTCATGCACTTGCAGCTATCTTTATATACAAAAGTTCAGTGATTCAGTGAAATTAATTCATATTGAGTTTACACCCTGTAAAACCCAACAAATTAAGCTAAGTCATTTTATTTGAGGAAACCGATTACTTCAATTCAATTAAGTTAAAACCAACTTGTTTACACTTGTTTACCTCAGTTTAATTAATCCGAGGTCCTGACTTGCTGTGCTCATTTATTGCCACTTTAATTATTAATATGACCTAATTTATTAAGGCAGTAGCACCTTCTGATAAGGGTGGTTTCACTACAGTAGCTGTAAGATTGCCAAATGACTAAAGAAATGTTTTCAGCAAGATGGTGTAAAAGCGTTCATTTCTAGTCTATTACCACCCACTGCTGCTAATACCAATGGCAGAAATAAGCGCAGTTAGAATAGCAGAATATGAGTGAGAGTGTTTCTATAGTGTGACTATACTGTATTGCAAAACAGGTGGTAGCTCACTCTGAGGGACATTTTGAGCTACTCAGGATGTGCTACCCCTCTATTAGACCCATTTTAATGGCGCTGTGAGAAGCAGTCCAGCTGTAGCGTCCCATGGCCAAAACTTGCCTCACTACCGAAACGAAGCAGGCTTGAGCCAGGCCGTGACATGGATGAAAATACTTGATTGTTATTAGAAGATGCTTTTGTGAGGCCATTAGGTGCTCACTCCCATGCTTGTATGACTCCTAAAATCAGAGTTAGAGCCTTAATTAATTCCTACCCTACCTTTAAATATCTTTTTTTATTATTATTTAATACAGCACCTTAAAAGCTACATGACATTTAAATGGGTCCCAGAATCCAAAATAAGTATAATTTGCCCTGACAACCAGATAACCCCAATGTTTGTCTTCACTCCCTACTAAACAGCTTATGGTGTGGATGCAGCATCACAAAACATATTCAGCTATCATCAATAAAATAATAATAATAAAAGCTTCATGTAAAATAAATCACCTTTTATGATGTTACTGATATGAAGGGAGTCTTCACTTCACTGTGAGTGAACATGGTTTAAATTTTTTTTCAATAGTATTATTCATTGTGTAAAACCAAACATTTCATTGTTTATAAATATTTTGTCTCAGCCAGTAAAGAAAAAATACCTTTTTATTTACTTAATTATTGCAACGAAGGGAACTGGACGATGGAGTGGGAGATCCACGTGCAGGCTTTAATAAAATGAGCGTAGTCGTACAGGCAGGGGTCAAACACCAGCAAACACATACAGGAGGGCAAGGCAAAAGAGTAATCCAAAACACAGGCAATGGTCAAGACAGGCAGCAAACGATCATCAAACAAGGAAAACAGTCCAGGGTCAAAACAAAGGCAAGGCTAGGCAAGGACAATGAAACACGGAGACAAGGTCGGATAAAGGCTAAACAATATCCAGCAATATGTGTGTGTGTTTGAGTGTAGCTTATAAAGTGTCACTGATGGGAAACAGGTGTGATTGTTAGATTGTGTGATTGGTTCCTAGATGGGGAATTGTGGGAAATGTAGTCCAGAGTGATGTGTGACTGTGTGTGCCATGAAAAAGTGACAATGCTGAACCGGTGACCTCTGGTGGGGAGTAGCAGGGAACAGCAGCCGCAGGACACGCAGGATATAAAAAGGAAGTTGTAGATTACGAGGCTGGGTTCTGAAGCTGGAGCGGACTCATGGGCTGGTGCGGGCCCTGGTGATGACTCGGTGACTGGAGCGGAGTCTGGAGACGACTCGACGACTAGAGCGGCCATCTTGTCCGTAGACACTGGCTTGATGGCCATGACGGGATGAGACTCTAGACGATCAGCGTAGACGTGACGTGGCTCTGGGCGATCAGCGGAGACGTGACGTGGCTCTGGGCGATCAGCGGAGCCGTGACGTGGCTCTGGGCGATCAGGGGAGACGTGACGTGACTGTGGGCGATCAGGGGAGACGTGACGTGGCTCTGGGCGATCAGGGAAGACGTGACGTGGCTCTGGGCAATCGGGGAAGACGTGACATGACTCTGGGCGATCAGGGGAGACGTGACGTGACTCTGGGCGATCAGGGGAGACGTGACGATGCTCTGGGCGATCAGGGGAGACGTGACGATGCTCTGGGCGATCAGCGGAGACGTGACGATGCTCTGGGCGATCAGCGGAGACGTGGCGAGGCTCTGGAAGGTCTGCTGAGATGTGGCAAGGCTCTGGGAGGCCTGCTGAGATGTGGCAAGGCTCTGGGAGGTCTGCTGAGACGTGGCGAGGCTCTGGAAGGTCTGCTGAGATGTGGCAAGGCTCTAGGAGGTCTGCTGAGATGTGGCAAGGCTCTGGGAGGTCTGCTGAGATGTGGCGAGGCTCTGGGAGGTCAGCTGTGACTTGACTTGGCTCAGGAAGATCAACTGTGAATTGACGTGGTGTAGTTGTGGCCGCCATTTTGAGAGTGTTTTCTAGTGTGGCAGCCATTATAGGAGTAGACGAGGTGTCGCATTCCTCCGCGTCACCCACAGTGAATAGAGAGTAGTGATGGGACGGTTGATACCGGGGCTCCGATACTCCGACGCAGTTTTCAAAGCACTATTGTATCACACACTGTACCGATGCTTGTATCGAAATGACAGTACCACGTGATTGATGACGTTTGAAGCTTCGAGAGTCGAGACAGCTAGTTTGAAAAAATTGGCGCTTCACCTGATGCATAAAAGGAAAATGCATTTAATCATGTTTTATTGCTGGGGTCTCAGAGACCCTGAACAGAACATACGGGTTAAACAGCTCACCCAAAATATTTTTTTAACTACTCACGTCAGTTATGATCACATAATTGCATATTTTATATTATTGATCAATATGTGAATCCGTTGACCAGGTTACACATGACATGAGTGGTGGTCTCATTGTCACAAATTAATTTAGATGAGATTACATCAGATTAGATAGAACTGATTCAAGACAAGAGTGATTCAGTATACACAGATTTCTGAAGCTTTGGTCACGTGCTTTTTCAAACCATAGATCTGCTCCGCGATGATTTAGATATGGTGGAGAAAAGAAGTCTGACCACCAGATGTCGCTAATACGCACTGTGTTAAAAGCTTCGAGTAATGAACCGTTTTTCTGCACAATTTGATGAAAGCCTCAAATGCTCCAGAAAGCCTCGATTTCCCATCACTAATAGAGAGCCAACAGTCAATAAGGCAAAATCCAAAAAACAACTCAATGATGAATGTGAACCCTTTCGTCTAAGCTTGGTCTGTAGAGGATGGTTAACAGAGGTTAATAGGCAGAGGTCAAACACCAGCAAACAGATACAGGAGGGCAAGGCAAAAGAGTAAATCCAAAACACAGGCAATGGTCAAGACAGGCAGCAAACGATCATCAAACAAGGAAAACAGTCCAGGGTCAAAACAAAGGCAAGGCCAGGCAAGGACAACGAAACACAGAGACAAGGTCGGATAAAGGCTAAACAATACTCAGCAATGTGTGCGTGTTTGTAGTGATGTGATGTTTGACACAGAGGCTTCGAAGCTTGTATCAAAAAAACAAAACATCTCACAGTGAAGCACTGTATCGGAGCTTGATTCGTTTTGCCATAACCACGTGATCGGTGACGTCTGAAGCTTCGTTTTCTCCCTCAACCACGTGACTGCTTCATAATTTGATTTAAAAAATAGCGCGAACCCTTTGCGCAGGTGAGTCAAGCAGACGTTGTTTAAGTGATGAATGAGTACTGATACTGTCCTTTGTGAATTGCAGGTGGTTATCCATGGAAGATCGCTGGAGCAATGGAGAGCTGGGAGACTGGTCACACTCACACTCACACTCGCACTCGCACTCGCACAGGAGACAGGTAAGCATCAACTGGAGTCCTTGAGGTAAGCATTAAGGAAGAGTCCTATGTGCAAACAAGACCGGACAGTGAGTGAGTGTCTTTTATGTGCAGGTTGATTGCTGTAGTGATTGCGTGCAGGTGTGAGTGATCAGTACTCAGGAGAGGGAGTGCATTGTGATTGGCTGATGTTGGAGCCTAGCGTTTCTGTGACAGAATGCCTGATTTGTTCTCAACAGCTTTCTTATAATAACAACACATCCTCAATGTTGAGACATTTCAGAGTTAAACATGAGAACACATCTTGTGAAAGTGGACCAGCTACTGGCAACCAAGGTATAACACTTCATTTTTTTTTTTTGTCAATTGCTGTTGTTATATATATAAAGACATCTTAAATAATGCATAGTTATGTATTATTTAAGTTATATTTTAAATACTTTATTGCATGGATCAGAAAACAAAAGATTGATGGGGCCTTGGTCAACATGGTTGTGAAAGATTACCAGCTGTAGCAAATTAGCTCAAAATAACTATGAATAATTAATCATAACTAGTTATAATTAATTATAAATATTTGGATCAGTTAATAAAATTAACTTAATGTAATAAAATTAATATTACAATCAATTAACCCATTGTCCAATGAACACACAGTGATAATTGTTTATTAATTCTAAGAAATGTTCATTTCCAGGTTAACAATCTTATTGTGCAGTACTACTAAAAGCCTGTAGTCAGGATCTGCATGAATAGGGACTCCAGCATATGAGCGCAAAACACAGACAACTTTACGTGTGACATGAACAAGACTTTATTAACTAGACTAAACACTTAAACTACTCTAACATTCACACACATACATGCATACAGTTTACCAAGAGAGAGAGAGCTAAAGCAGAGTACTGGAAAGCAAGAAGTTACAGCATTGTTTGACATTCAGCAGATCAACAGCCTTGAGCAAACCATCAGTTTAGTTTTAACAGGCCCTTGTTTAAAAGGGGTAAGGATACTCAATGTATCAGATAATGAGACTAAGTTTGATACTTGCATGTCTCTCCAAGTTGAATTAAAACTGTCCTGATGCAATTTGTGGAGGCTTCCGTTGAATCTTTGCTGATTTTGTCTTGACGAAAGAGAACCAGTTGGATTCAGAGGATCTTTGGTGAATGGAAGGTCTAGGCCGAAGCCTGGCACAAGCTTGGGGTTCCTTAGAAGCTTCTAGCTTCTTACAGCATCATCTTGACATCAGCATTTGTCAGTAAAAAAAAGAAGAGAGGTTTGATCTTGTGATCAGTGAATATAAGGGGTGAAGATGTCACACCCTCTTGAGGTGTCTGAGCCAGTAAGGAGTTGCCTCCTCGGAGGGAAGTTTTACGAGTCTTTGTTCTGTAGCAAGATATTAGCATAAGACACTGGATTGGATGAATGAGAAAAGAACCTTCTAGATTCTTATAATACTAATGTGTCACAGAGTTAGTAACATGTAACATAAATTACCAAATAGGAAATGAAAGTTGGAGTCCGTAGATACCAAACATGCTACCAATGTAATTTCAGTTATCTATACATTTGCAACTCTGGAACATTAATACCAAAATAGTTCAAAAGAGAGAATTAATACATAGAATAAAGCCTATAAAAGGAAAGCCATGAGATGGGAAAATTGGATACGTTTATACATTTTCCAAGTGGTTATATAGAGAATACATAGGATTAAGAGAGTTTATTTGTCCTTCTCGGAACAAATGAAGTCAGAGTCACTAGTCTCTGCAAAATTCTTTCTGATCGTAAAAGTACCATGTATCTGTAACAGGACACCTAGTTCTGCCTGTGTGTTAGCTACGTTTGGGATGCTGGTAGCAAGTTTAGGGGGATGGGTTCACAGAACTTTGATAGAGTGAGTTTATGGGTAATTCATTAAATATAATGAATAATTGTGTGGCTGATTGGTCCAGATGCTACACAGCCATTTTCAATTGTTGAAGATGCTGGCTTCAAAGAGTTTGTAGGTTTGTTGGATCCAACCTACACTCTTCCATCCCGCCAGGCATTAGAGAAAATGGTGGAGGAAAAATACAAGGAGGCCAAAGAGAAGGCAAAAGAAGAGGTGAAAAAGGCCAAAGCTGTAAGCCTCACATCTGATATGTGGACATCTCTTCATATGGATGCATATCTGGCAGTGACATGTCATTTTATAAATGAAAATGATCAGCTGTCCACAGTTTTATTGGGGGTTGGAAAATTTTCAAAAAGTCACACTTCTGAAAATATAGCAGAAGTGAAGTCAGCTTTGATGGAGGAGTGGGGCATTCAAAACAAAGTTAGGTGTCTGGTAACTGATGCTGCTGCCAATATGATTGCCTGTGCCAGCATCCTGAAGCTCCGCCACACAAACTGCATAGCACATGCCTTAAACCTGGTTGTGAAGAAGGCAATAGAACAAACACAAGGATTGGAGGACATTAGACTAAAGGCACGGAAGATTGTGGCTCATTTCAAGTCTAGCACAACAGCAAGAGAGAGATTATTGGTTTTACAAAATCAGAAGAGCAAACCAACTCATAAGTTGATTCAGGAGGTGGATACTCGTTCGAACAGCACATATGCCATGTTAGAGCGTCTCTTTGCTCAGAGGGAGCCAGTAGGTGCTGCTTTGGTAACTCTGAAGACAAACCTCACGCCATTGACTTCAGAAGAGTACCAGAAAGTAAATTAATGTCTTGGTGTAATGTGTCACTTCAATGAGGCTTCCACTGAACTGTCAGAAGAGAAGAGAGTGTCAGGGTCAAAGGTGATTCCTCTTATAAGAATGCTGAGGCATGCAATCAGTACAAAGATCTCACAGGTTCATGATGAGACGGCTGTGCAATTGTGCAACAACCTCATGAGACTTCTTTCTGAGAGGATGTCTACATATGAGACTATGAGCGTCATGACTCTTGCAACTCTACTTGATCCACACTTTAAAACTATAGGTTTCTGCAGCCATTCAAATGCACAGACTGTTGTGAGACGTCTCACAGCAGAATGTGCTGCAATAATTAGAGCAGGCCAAAACACCCCATCCACATCCTCTCAAATCCCCTCATCACAACCAGAAACAACAGAAGTCACAGGCAGCGATGTAACCCATTCAGGTACTGTTTGTTGTATTGTGTGTGTGTGTGTGTGTTTGGCATGCATCATGCATAGCTATTGCAGAGAATTAAATTCCATCAAAGTTTTATTTGTATTATTCTGTCTATTAGGTCTGTGGGATCTACTGGACAGTCATGTTGTGGAAACCAGAAAAATGAAAAATGCGACTGCAGATGCCACAGTTGAAGCGCAACGCTACCTCAGTGATCCAAATATTCCACGCACAGAAGATCCCCTGCATTTCTGGGCTACCCAAAAGGGTGTCTATCCACATCTTCATCATCTTGCCCTGGAATTTTTATGCACTCCTGCCTCCTCAGTCCCATGTGAGAGAATATTTTCAAAGGCAGGGGAAGTAGTAAATAAAAAAAGAAATAGACTTAGCCCCCGCACTGTTGAACAAGTTCTGTTCCTTAATAAAAATCTTTGATTTCTTCAATTTCCCACAAAATAAAAACTCCCCAGTTCCACCATTCCACAATTATTTTCTTTTATTTTGATTATATATGCCAACATGAGCCTTGCCTATGAACTCATAGGTTTAGGACTAAGGCTAAAGTTTATGTAAATAAGGCTGCATGTGTTGATCAAAGCAGATTCATAAAAATTGTTTCTATACGACAATTTTTTTTTTTTTTTTTCATAAATTCATTAATAGGCTCATTTGTTCACATATTGTGAGTAGCCTAATAAATTAACAAATGAAAAAAAAATTTTTTATTGCTTTTGTGGATTTCACAAAGTGAATTGTTACATGAAACAGTCAAAAAAAAAATGAATGGGTCCTCTGGCACAAGCAGCTCTTCAACTTTTGACCACAAGATGTCCTTAGTTTGCACCGTGTTGAAAAGCTTCGAGTAATGAACCTTTTTACGATACAGTTGAGGGGAAAGCCTCGGTGCTTCACAAAGCTTCATTTCCATCACTATGTGTTTGAATGTAGCTTATAAAGTGTCACTGATGGGAAACAGGTGTGATTGTGTGATTTGTTCCTAGATGGGGAATTGTGGGAAATGTAGTCCAGAGTGATGTGTGACTGTGTGTGCCATGAAAAAGTGACAATGGTGAACCGGTGACCTCTGGTGGGGAGTAGCAGGGAACAGCAGGCGCAGGATACGTGACAATCATTGAGTATTTTTATATAAAGCAACTTAAATAAAGCAACAACATTTTGAAAGTTTTAGGCATATGTTTCTCTTTTTCTCTTTGTCAATTTTTTAAAACATCTCCAGTTTCAGATTATACATTAAATTATTAATTAATTAATTAGATTAGATTATATATAATCTATATATATTAGATTATTAATTAATGTTTTTTTTTTTCAGTCAAACTTCCGCCACAATTATGTCTCTGCCCTAAGAGAATATCTGATATTTAAATAAAAGTGAAATCTATAGTTATCTATAGATTCCTATACTTTTAAGTGTGAAACATTGTAACCTTTAAACTGACTGACATATATCTTGTGTTAAATGAGATTTGTGCAGGAAATAAAACCTGAAACTTGCTTGACTTGTTACAAACCTGACCTCATTCACTGACTGTGGCTGTAGAGAAATACACCTTTTTACCAAGTGGGAACGGCATGACATTTTTTGTTTTTCTGTGTGTGCTGTCATTTGAAACAGCTGTTTTTACAGGTACACTTTAAATTCTAACTACTTCAGTTTAATTTTAAAAAAGCCTTATTTTTGCAAAGCAAACTTAAAGGGAAAACTGAAGTTAATAATTGGATAAAAGAAAAGAAAGCAAACACTTCCTAAGTAAATTAATACACATCAAGTTACTTTAATGTCAGTTCTAACATACTCTAGAATATTTATGAATCTTACTTAAGATTTAATAGTAAGACTACTTTATTAATTCCATTAAAGGTGCCCTAGATTCAAAAATTGAATTTACCTCGGCATAGTTGAATAACAAGAGTTCAGTACATGGAAAAGACATACAGTGAGTCTCAAACTTTGTTTCCTCCTTCTTATATAAATCTCATTTGTTTAAACGACCTCCAAAGAACAGGCGAATCTCAACATAATACCGACTGTTACGTAACAGTCGGGGTTTACGCCCCCAATATTTGCATATGCCAGCCCATGTTCCCAACATTATGAAAGGCATTATGCTGCGTTCCAGGCAGGTTTTTGAGCCCGTAAGTCACGACTTCAAATCACGACTCACGACTTTGCCAAACTGCGTAAAAGTGTAAACAAACCAACATGACGGACCGTACGGGGCTTATGCTCATTAACAATTATTTCTATCGCCAAAGGTGCTTACTCGCTTATTTGAGGAAAACAGAGGAGGAAAACGGCGCATAAGGCAAGAGAAGCTGTTATACCTTTTATTTTACCGTGCACTTGCATACACCACATCCGTAGGGGCTGCCATTGTTGTTTCGCGGGCTATGTGACGTCAGAACCCGTAACTGGGAGTACATCTATCTAGTACGAGTTCACGGGTGGGAAGTCACGGCTTTGACTGCTGTTCCAGTGCACTTTCAATGGTAGAAGGTTGGAAAAACACGGGTTACGGCTTGCCTGGAATGCGGCATTAGACAAGGGCAGGACGTCTGGATTTGCACAGCTGAATCAACAGACTAGGTAAGCAAGCAAGGACAATAGCAAGAAAATGGCAGATGGAGCAATAATAACTGACATGATTCATGATAACATGATATTTTTAGTGATATTTGTAAATTGTCTTTCTAAATGTTTCGTTAGCATGTTGCTAATGTACTGTTAAATGTGGTTAAAGTTACCATCGTTTCTTACTGTATTCACGGAGACAAGAGCCGTCGCTATTTTCATTTTTAAACACTTGCAGTCTGTATAATGCATAAACACAACTTCATTCTTTATAAATCTCTCCAACAGTGTAGCATTAGCCGTTAGCCACGGAGCATAGCCTCAAACTCATTCAGAATCAATGTAAACATCAAAATAAACACTGTACTTACGCGATTAGACATGCTGCATGACGAACACTTTGTAAAGATCCATTTTGAGGGTTATATTAGCTGTTTGAACTTTTTTTATGTTGTTTAAGGCAAGCGCGAGCTCCGTGGGCGTGGAGCACGAGATTTAAAGGGCCACACACCCTGAGTCGGCTCATTTCTAATTATGCCCCAAAATAGGCAGTTAAAAAAATGAATTAAAAAGAATCTATGGGGTAATTTGAGCTGAAACTTCACAGACACATTCAGGGGACACCTTAGACTTATATTACATCTTTTTAAAAAAAAATTCTAGGGCACCTTTAAACTAACAGTGATATATTGTGTTCTGTAAACATCTCAAATGCATCTTAAATTAAAATTACTGTACTTTTCACATTAATTCAGTAAAATTTTAAATAAGAGCTGAATTGTTTATAATTTTACAGAGTTTTGAGTACAATTTAAAATAAAAGTAAATGACTGTAAAACAAACAATGTCTCCAAAGTCCTCTGAAAGGTTCACTAGTGCCTTTTACTGTTTTGGGGGCCAAAGTGCACAGTGAAAACAGACCTATATTGTTTTGAGAGCTGTAAGACAAACATTTTTATATGATTATTACAGATAAATTGGTGAGAAAGCCCTTTGAAAATGCAAGTGAAATGTGATCAACAGAGATGATGATTACAGAAAATCAAGATTTGGAAAATCATGCTTTTTATGTATCATTACCCAACATTTGCTGACTTGACTTTGATATAGTTAGTGGCACTTAAAATCTGTTATACCTTAGTTTAATTGTAGTTAATTCTTACCAGACCAGTTAATCAGTCCCACATGTCATGTTTTTGTTTACAAAACTGTCTCAGGACAACACGATTAAACTTAGTCTTATGTGACAATGCTGAAATAATGTGCTCAATGAAGACATGAAAAAAGTGTTTAATCCAATTAAGTTACAATAAATAGACATTTCATGTTAAAAAAAACAAACAAAGATTTAGTTTCTGAACATCTTGAAACACTACCAAATGACTGAATAATGATTGATAAAATTATATTTCTTATATAATTGAACTATAGTCACTATAAGTAAACTATATTTCAATATACTGCAATATATGCATTGACCATGTATGACTATTGATACATATAAAGACATATTTAGAAATTAAGGCAAAAATAGCATTACAAAAATAGCAATAGTCTCCTTTATTGTGTACATATATTGCACATACATGTTCCCATATAAATGTGAATAGATGTACACATATATACACATTCACAGAATAAGTTTTCCATGACATCAGATTTCTAGTTCCCAGCATGCTTTGTTTCTGACTGTTAAAGGAGAGTATATGTTAAAATTAAGTGTTATTTCATGTGTTTTTCTCAATATTATTATAAAGGGAAATCTGTTAGTGTTTGATGTTCTATTATTTTGGAATTTAAAAGGGTTTCTGGTATATCTGGATTTTTGGCATCACCATTGTGCTGAAGAGTAGAGCCTGTGGTTAGGGTGAAGACTGGCCAAAAACCATTAGGGCTATACAATAGTTTATTTAAAAAGTAATGCTTGTGCACTCTTCAGCACAGTGATAGTCTATTTCCTAAATACTTTAGCACATGCAGGTGTGCTTGTGTGATTGTTAACTAGCTAAATGTGAAACATATAATGTAAATAATTATGAAAGTTTGTTATATATTTCTATAGTATATATGTGTATATATACTGCATGAGTAATATATGTTCAATATATTTATACACATGCAGTACCATATCATATCACATGTGCATCTATATGTTGTGAAATGTATTACTGAATATACAATTACATATAGATAAGTAAATATATAGGCACATCAATATATGAAAGTATCAATTCCTTATGTATTTTTTTTAATATATTGTATTATATTTACACAATATATTATTCTGTATATTTTCTAATATACCATTAAATCATTTAATATATTGATCATTCATATATTAGGAAATATATTTTCTTTGCATAAGGGAAAGCAGTGTCAAAAATGTAGGACACATTATATAAACCAGTTCTATTGAAACAGTTCATCTCAGTTCAGCACGTTTATACTGAGTCATAACACAAATTCAATGCACGTGGCTCTGTTATTATTTAAACTCTTCTGCAGTTGCCCCAGAAATTCAGGTCGGTGTTCAAAGTGCATTGCAGAAGATGAATTGATACAAATTCAAGAAAACAGCAATATTTGCAATTATAATTAGGGTTATATATTAGCTTACCTGTGACAGTTATGTAATTTTTTCTCATTTGGCACTGATCACAGATGCTTTTGTTTTTGAGCAAAGGTTACTCTGTTCTCTCTTATTGCCCCTCCTTTACTTAAAGAATACATAACAGCAAGACTGAAATCCACATCAAACCTAAACAAGTGATTGATCTGTGCATGTGAACAGTAGATCTCTCTGACTATGACTTTAATAGATGTGTTACTCTCACTTGGCTCCAGCACAGGTACAATACTTGCCCTGCTGCTGTTTTTGGTTATTGTTTTGTTTTTCATCAGCTCCAGATCTCAGGATGAGGGAAAATATCCTCCAGGACCCAAACCACTGCCACTGCTGGGGAACCTACACATGCTTGACCTGAAGAAAACCTACTTGAGCCTGTGGGAGGTGAGCAAGAATGTTTAAATCAGATTATTTGACCTACTGTATTCTACATTTACATTTAAATGTTTAGCAGATGCTTTTATCCAAAACGACTTACAAATGGTGAGAACAATAGAACCAATCAAACGAACAATAGGGTAACAATATGCAAGTGCTGTGACTAGTCCCAGTTTGTCTTGCATAGTACACGTAGCAAGTTTTTTTTAATAAATAAAAAATAAGTAAGTGTTAGTATAAATGGGTCGTGTTGAAGAAAAAGATGCGTCTTTAACTGTTTCTTGAAAATGGCTAAAGACTCAGCAGCTCGGGTTGAGTTAGACAGGTCATCCCACCAGCAGGGAAGAGTCAGTGTAAAGGTCAATGAAAGTGATTTTGTGCCACTTCATTTAAGGAAGGCACCACAAGGCGCTGTTCACTTGCAGAACGCAAGCATCTGGAGGGCACATGGGTCTGAAGTAGTGAGTTTAGGTATAGGGATGCAGAGCCAGTGGTTGTTCTGTAGGCAAACATCACTGTCTTGAATTTGATGCGAGCAGGCAATTGGCAACCAGTGCAAACTGATGAAGAGAGGTGTAATGTGCACTCTCTTCAGCTCATAAAAGACCAGTCTTGCTGCAGCATTCACTACAAAATCCCTGGTGTTAAATTAACACTGCTCGGTGTTCATATGGGAACCACCAGCAGAGTGCTAAAAGTGACACTGAAGCAGTGTTAGAGTTAATTAGATAATTAAGTGATTAATTGAGTGAGTGATGGTTGAGCATTATTGAAGACACCTGATGATAACGAGTAGAATCTCTGAAGAAAAGAAAAACACAAGAACTACAACTGACTTTCACAACCTTAAACTGCAAATAAAAGACAATAAATCTCTTAAAATCTCAGCAAAGGATGACTAAACAACTCAACAAACAGCATTACCAGCTTCACTTATTACAAACCAGTTTGCCTTTGTTTCTTTAATGCGTGCACAAAAGTTCTTGTTGAAGATTAACACTTTAGATCAGTGGTTTCCAAACCTGTCCTGGAGGACCCCCAGAACTGCACATTTTGGATGTCTCTCATCTAAGACACCTGATTCCACTCATCAGCTCATTAATAGAGACTGCAAGACCTGAAGTACACCTGAAGCTTTCCTGTAGCTCAGTGGTTAGAGCATGGCACTAGCAATGCCAAGGTCATGGGTTCGATCCCAGGGATTGCACGTACTCAGATACAAATGTATAGTATATTGCAATGTAAGTCGCTTTGGATAAAAGTGTCTGCCAAATGCATAAATGTAAAATGTACACTGCCCTCCAAAAGTTTGGAAACGCCCTAGAAAAGTGGTTTTGGACAATATTGGCATGAATCCTTTTTAATTTGTGATAATTTTGCACTGATAAGGGACAACACAAACTACGAAAACATATT
The DNA here is from genome assembly GCA_003731715.1 of Anabarilius grahami. Taxonomy (NCBI): domain Eukaryota; kingdom Metazoa; phylum Chordata; class Actinopteri; order Cypriniformes; family Xenocyprididae; genus Anabarilius; species Anabarilius grahami. Next base: position 323,889 of record RJVU01019149.1, read on the forward strand.
TTATTACATAAACATTTTATACATAGAAAAAAGTTGAATTTTCAATTCATCAAAATATCCACCATTAGCAGCTATCTGACCTAAACTGGGTTCTAATTGGTTCATTGTATTCTAAACTTAATTGGCAATCAATTGTTGAAGCTATTAAGGTGTGCTGACCCAAAAATCTTTTACAAACCTGGGCAAAGTTTAAACCAGTAACAAGGCATCACAGCTGGCAAAGGGGCGTGTCTGACTTTGACATTATTATGTAATCAAAATGAAAATTATTATTGCTGGTCTTCAATGATAATGTCAAGTTACTGTAATGTATTTGCACCAAAAAATGATAAGGATTTATGCTGATATCGTCCAAAACCACTCTTTGCCAGGGGTGTTTCCAAACTTTTGGAGGGCAGTGTAGGTGTGTCAGATAAGGGCGACATACAAAATGTGCAGTGCTGGGGGTCCTTCAGGACAGGTTTGGGAACCACTGGTTTAGATGTTGATGATTTATTAAAAATAGTAGTTTGGTTTGCCACCATTATGGTGATCAGTGCTTGCTTTAGTTGGGCAGTTTGACTTGATTTTGACATTAGTTGTTCTCTGGCTCAGATCGTTTGATATGTAGCAAGACTGTATTGGTAGTGGAATATTCAAATCTGTTAATGAATAATAACCAGCTTTGGCCAGAGATGAGACTTGTGAATCAGTCCACTTTATGATAATGAAAATTATATCATTGTCATTAAAAACCATCAACACCTGCATATCTTTGTTTACAGCTTCCTTTCCAACAAACTATGTGTTTTGATAAACATGCTGTTAAAGACCACAAACTGACATTAAAAAAGAACTAAGAGTTGAAAACACTGATCACCATACCGGTGACACCAAACAGAAGTATTATTTTCGATAAAACATCATCGTGTGGATAGAACAAGTGATTGGACAAGGAGATGTGTAGCATTCTTCAATAGGAAGGGCAGTCATAATTTTGTACAATGCAAAGTTTTGGGTTGGCTGAGACCACAAGCAGTTCTGTCTCTGCAAGGTTGAGTTGAAGATAGTGGTCCTTCATCCAGCAAGAAATGTCTGTCAGGCAGGCTGAGACATAATAAGAAGCTACCGTTGGGTCATCTGGCTGGAATGAGAGGTAGAGTTGTGTCATTAGCATATCAGTGATAGGAAAAACCATGTTTCTGAATGACAGATCCTAGTGATGACATGTAGAAAGAAAAAGAGAAGTGGTCCAAGCACTGAGCCCTGAGGCACCCCAGTAGCTAAATGTTTAATGTTATGCCAGTAAACAGACATACTCTATAAAATCTAATTAGTCAACCTTATTTAAAAAAGCATGCAAACCAATTGCTTTAAACCCTTGGTGAAATAGCAATAGTGTGTTGTACTGACAAATGTTTAGTTAGTGTAGTTTACATACTGTACATGAGAGTTCAATAACTACTGTAAATGCTGTATTATTCATACCAGGCCATTAGTTGACGATGTCACTTTGTAAAGAAAAACTATGCAACTTTACGTCACCATTTTCACAGATTTGCATTTTTGTAGTTTACATGGAGCTGATAACGGTATCATTTTCAAAAATGTGCACTTCAACTCATTTTCAAAAGTTCTCATTTCAGGCTCCAAAAACACCATTGTCATGAAAATGAACAGCCAAAATGCATAAAAAGCTTTCCATTTTTAGTTGAAAATTGTATTCTTAAATCTAGATTTAGATAAAGTTTATGAATGGTTCTAAGATTAGATAGATAGATAGATAGGTTGGTTGATTGATTGATTGATTGATTGATTGATTGATTGATTGATTGATTGATTGATTGATTGATTTTGGCTTTTCCTCAGCCTCATCTATTCTCTCTTACAGCTGTCAAAGCAATATGGGTCAGTTTACACTGTGCACTTTGGCCCCAAAAAAGTGGTAATATTATCCGGATACAAGACCATCAAACAGGCACTTGTGAACCTTTCAGAGGAGTTTGGAGACAGAGATATCACACCCATATTCCATGATTTCAACCAGGGATATGGTAAGAAGGCTTCACATCTTCAGACGTGATTTAATAAGCTGTGGTTGCCAGTAATGTACAGTTAATACTGTTAATATAACCATGAAAGTTAAATGTAAGTGAACTTATTTAATTTGTGTCAAAATATTACTTAATATGAAATTAAACTGCAAACATTGCTCAAAATAATTAAAAACATGACTTTAACTCAAATCGCTATGGACTGTGGACACACAGAGTCCGCTGCTCATTTCCCATGTTATTATATGAGGCTAACTTCAATATTTAGGACATGTAGAACTATTTTTAGCTGAAAACTCACTTTTAGACACCAGCCAGTGTTTGAAATAACTTCCTTGCAATCCGATAGCAATTCTGATCACCGTATGAGACAGCAATATATTTATATGCAATGCTAAAGGCTACTTACTCATATAACCATTGCGATGATAAACACATCTTTATGGAAACTGCTTGAAGAACATAGTCAAATTATATATAATTATAATTGTGTATTTATTTGGTTTTACGTTTTATCTGTCTCTTCCCTGTGCTTTAGTTGTCTAATGCTTCCGCATATATGTCATAAAAAACATGCACTACGGTTACTCATATAACTCATAACTCCTGTTTTCTTCTCGTGAGCTCCCTCTGTTGTTACCAGTATAGTGATGCATATAGTGAGATTGCTCAAACCTCCTTAGAGGTTGGTCAGATATTGATGCTGGAATCTGAAGTCTTTAAGTAAAGACCACGCATTCAAGCAAATTTTTCGATCTAGCTTCTGGTGAAATGATGGGATTGGGTGACGTCATTCTATGGAGGCATGTTAAAGGTGGGATTTAGGGTAGCGTTGCCTCAGTGCCTCAGTGCTTTAGTGCTTGAGATTCAAGACTTTTGGCCACGTCCAGCACGTTGTTAGCCCTGGTTCGCACTGGTCCGACAGCGGAAAATTGGCTATTAAGTGATTAATTAAGTGATGATTGAGCATTAGTGATAAACACATGCTGTTAAAAAAGCAGAATCACTGAAGGAAAGAGACACCAAGAACAGAAAAAATAGGTGACGAGCAGAAACAACAACTACAACTGACATCCACCAACAGCCTTATATTAGTTTGCCCACTGATATTAGAACTGCTCCTACTCTGTCCATTTTTAAATCTAAGCTAAAAACTTTTTTATTCGATCTTTTTATTTATCTATATAATCTTATACTATATGACGGGTGATGATGTTGTCCTGTTTTGATGTTGTGTCATTTATTCTGTGATTTTGTCTTTTTTACTTTGTACAGCACATTGGACAACGGTAGTTGTGTTTAATTGTGCTTTATAAATAAATTGAATTGAAAATAAATAAATAAATTGAATTATTAAAATCAACTGAAAATAATAAAATAAGACATTAAGTCTATCAAGATCTCAGCAGAGGATTAAACAACTCCACAAACAGCATGCTTCACTTATTACTAACCAGTTTGACTTCATTTCTGTCATATATCTAAAGCAGTTCTTATTGAGAGGTTTAGATGTTGATGTTTTATTAAAAATGTTTCATTTGAAGTCACAATTATGGCAATCAGTGTTTGATTTAGTTGGGTTTTTGACCCTTGACTTTTCAACATGATTTATTTTCTTTCTTTTTTTCTGGTGACTGTAACTATGTGTTTGTAAGTCATGTTTATGGAAAAAAAATTATGAGAAAAGCTGACCAGGTGCAACACGATCACATGAGAATGCATATCAATAGTATGCGTGTGTAATCTCATACAATATGTGCGCAAAATGACTCTTGGCGTGTATATGATACATAATTTTTCGTGTGCATATGATACGCACTTTAAAAAAAAAAAAAAAAAAACTCATGCGCTTATTATAGATAGAAATGTGAGGTTCATTTCGTTTGGACTAAAACATAATTCCTCTCTAGGGATTTTGTTTTCTAATGGTGAAAACTGGAGAGAAATGAGACGCTTTGCTCTCTTGAACCTGCGAGACTTCGGAATGGGAAAGAAAAGAAGTGAAGAGATTATTATTGAAGAATCGCAATTTTTAAAAGAGGAATTTGAGAAGTTTGAAGGTAAGATTGTAAATTACAAGGAAAAGATGATGATGTGACAAACTGATTTTTAGTATAAACAACTTGTTCACCCATATGCAGGAAAACCATTTTATACAGCTCTGCCAATGGCCATGGCTGTTTCAAACGTTGTCTCTGCCATTGTCTACAACACCAGATTTGAGTACAGCGACACTAGGTTACATCACATGGTCAGACGACCGTATGAAAACATGAAGATGTCTGGATCAACTTCAATTCAGGTAACCAAAACATTTCTCTACCTATAATTCATACTCTGATTGTCATTTTTAATCTTTCAAGAAGTACAGTAGAGATGTATTGTTTATAATTCATAATTTTTGGGGTATTTATCATGGTAAATTAAGATTCTTTGCAATTCTGCTTCTTTATAGCTCTACAACATGTTTCCTTGGCTTCGTCCTTTTGTGTCGAATCAGAAACTTATTATGAATAATGTCAGAGAAGCGTTCGAACAAAGCAAGGACCTATTAAATGGTCTGAAGAAGACTCTGAACCCTCAGGAGCCCCGAGGAATCGCTGATTCTTTCCTCATACGACAGCAGAAAGACGAGGTACTGTTTATATGTTTAAATCATATAATTTCACAAATACATTTTTTATGTTCTCAAATCTATTTTTTTTTTTTTGACTGTCACCATCATGACTTCTGCAGGAATCTGGAAAAACAGACTCTTTGTACCATTCAATGAATTTATATTGTACAATCAACAACCTGTTCGCTGCTGGTACTGACACTACGGCCACAACTCTACGCTGGAGTCTTCTGCTAATGGCCAAATACCCTGAAATACAAGGTATAGCTGCAAATGCCCATCTTAATGCATGCATTTAAACACTCAGAAAAAAAAAATTGGTGCAGAAACAATTCTTACAAATACAAAAATAATACAGTAATAATTACAAAGAGATGGCAAGTTACACTGAATAGATTTGAAGTAGAAAGATTGAAATAGTATTTTCTTGTAAAAATGCCTCGAATGACTTCGAAAAATCTTTTTTTTTCACAGAGAAAAAAAAAGTTATTTTTCATAGTCAAGTTCATAACAGAGAATAAATGCATTATCTAAAAACAAGTAGGCAAAGCTAATTATTAGAATAGAAAATGTGATAGCACTGTTATATAATCTTATAATGTGATCTAACTTCCTGTAAATGTAACTAAGCCGAGGTCCAAGGTGAGATTGACCGAGTGATTGGTGGACGTCAGCCAGTGGCGGAGGACAGGAAGAACTTGCCTTACACAGATGCTGTGATTCATGAAACACAGAGACTGGCAAACATAATGCCCATTACTCCCCCCCATAAGACCACCTGTGATGTTCACCTGAATGGATTCCTCATCAAGAAGGTCTGGCTCCAATAAGAACATGCAATGTTCTTCATTATTTGTTTCCACTATTTATCACTGATCATTTGTGTTGTTTTGTGCAGGGTACCAGTGTGTTCCCACTACTGGTATCTGTATTGAGGGATGAAAATGAGTGGGAAGCTCCTGACAGCTTTAACCCAAGACACTTCCTAAATAAGCAGGGCCAGTTTGTAAAAAATGATGCCTTCATGCCCTTCTCTGCAGGTGCAGTGGACTACAATTTCACTAATTATATTATACCATCACAGGTGATCTTTGGTAATCTTTTGCTTATTGTTTTTTTTCAGGCCGCAGGGTTTGCCTTGGAGAAAGTTTGGCCAGGATGGAGCTCTTTCTATTTTTCACCTTTCTCCTTCAACATTTCCGCTTCACTCCTCCTCCTGGAGTTTCTGAAGATGAGCTGGATCTCGCACCAGTAGTGGGCTTCACCCTGAACCCGGCCCCACACAAACTGTGTGCAGTGAAACGGTTGTAACATTATATATGCCGTTAAATTAAATTTTTGGTTGTATTTCTTGTTGGGATAGTTTTTGTGTGTGTGTGTGTGTTTGTGTTTTGCTTATATGTTGCATTTATAAATTTAGCTTTCCATTGGAAACACAACCAATGTTTATCATGTTTTTAGATAAATAACTCTTTTTAATTTAAGAGTATACACAGCAAAATCCCCACGCTGTAAAAAATTGCTGTATAAAAACAGTAACATACTCTCTTAACAGTAACAGACTGTTTTCAATTAAAACAGAAATATACCATAGAAAACAATGCATTCTTGGTAATATTTGTCATTTTCGAGAAAGTAGCCTTAAGGAATATGTGAATTAACATCATTCAAAGTCACAATTATGGTGATCAGTGTTTGCTTTAGTTGGACTCTTGACATTCAATATTAGCTGTTTCTTGGATTTTGTAACTGTAGGTTTGTAGATTTGTTAGGGCATTTGTTAGCAGGAAAAACCCAAAAGGAAGTTGATGAAATTGGCATCTTGTCATAATGCCTTTTTGTTAATTTTATATTTGTTGGTTACAGTATCTCTGTGATTCTACAACATGAGATTCAACAATGTTTTGGTAACTGTTATTTTAAAGAATCTTTTTAAAACATCTACAGCATTATTCAGACATCAAGGCTCAGCATATAAATCTAAACAATGCTAACAATCAAAAATGAGTTGAAATGAATTGAAAATGAAAAGTTAACTTGAGTTTTAATGTAGTGAATGTTTTTAGAGAATGCTATCCTGTCTTTTAGGAACACGTTCTGGGAACAAATAATAAATCTTGCTGCTGAAAACATTACTAGAGCAAAAAAAAAAAAAAAAAAAAAAAAAAACATAGCTATGAAGGCACTTAAGTTATGTATCTAAAAAGAAATAAACACTGAATGTGTTTCCAGTGGAACACAAAAAAATTGTCCTGTGAATGAACGGGAAAATACTGGCAAATATAATTGCCAGTATTTCACTGTTTATTGCACAGTTCTTTACCTTACTTTACAGTATGTTACTGTTGAAATAAATGCAATTAAAAAATGTTCACTGATAACAATTTTAGAACATTATCAAGTTTTTAGCAGGAAGTTTCCCAGCAAACACTCAATGTGTACAACTATTAACGGAGGTTTAGATTTTGATGTTTTATGTTTTTGGTGTTTTTTCATTTTTTCATTTGACGTCACCATTATGGCAATCGGTGTTAGCTTTAGTTGGAATCTTGACCCTTGACTTTTAACATTTTTCACTGGCTTCTGTAACTGTGTGTTTATAAGACACGTTCATTATGATAAATATGTGATCAAGAAGTTTAGCTAGTTATTGGTGGTGAAAATCGTCATCTAGTGGCCTGATCTCATCCAGTGTCTAACTTTGATCCTATGGGTGATGTGTTAATAATTTTATGTTTTTGATTATTATTTTGATTTGTAATTCTTCAGCACAAGGTTCAACAGTGTTTTAATCATATAATATAAAGGATTTTCAAAACACATTGTACATTAAACATTTCAAATACCTGCATACTCACTTAGACATCAAGAATCAGTGTATAAATCAATGATGACATGTTTCATGCTGCAGTGCATTCTGGGAGCCATGGATGAGTTTTATATGATACACCTTGGAGCTTTCATAAGATCATCTCATATTTGAGTTTGATGATCTTCAGACAATACAAGTCAAAATTGTACCCATGTAATACAATAAATAAATGGTGTGGAATTCATGCAAAAAGTGAAGTCATATGTTTGCAATGCTTTGTTGTACTAAACAAAAAACAGTGATTGCAGTGGTTACAGCATCACCTACTGGTCATTGATAGAAATGTATTTTGTCTTTTTATACCATAGCTTAAAGTAATGATTCATCCCTCTGTATTCTTAAGGACAGATTCTTCTTCACTTTTACTTTGAAGATTCATCAAAGTTTGTCCAATCTTCATCAAAATTGGTTCAGATCATTGGTGTGTTTGGCCTCATAACTGCTGCTTGCAGCTATATTTACAATTCAGATGTGTCCAAATAGTATCTGTAATACTGTCTATCTACTGGCTTATTTATCGTCACCCTTAAAAGGCCAAACTGATGGATGTGTTTGTGTATCCTGCTGGAATCTGGAGTAAAAAATTCACATTTCCATTATCAGAATCTGCTCATCACAATGTCTCTCTTGTTTTCTGCCGGTACTGACACGACGGTCACGACTCTGTGCTGAGTTCTTCATGAATGGAATGAATATTATCCATGAATCTCCCTCATATGACCAGCTGTGACGTTCGCTTCCATGAATACTTTTTCAAGAAGGTTGGTCGTGCTTGTTATATGTTATATTTTGTTGTTTTTATAAGCTGTGCTCCAATTACTCTGATCTGCCTATTAGTTTGCAGTATAGAAGTTATTTTAACTGCTAATATGCTAATGGTTTGTTCTCTATTTGAGGGACCCAGCTAACAGGGAACATTCTCATAACTTTCGCAAAGTTCTGGCAAGGTTCTCTCTAATTTATGGGAGGAAACGTTCTTAGAGTTAAATTCTTGAAACATCCTTTAAACATTTAGAATGACAACTAACTTCAATTGAATAATGTTGTGTGTTCTGTTTTAAAAGAACATCCTTGAAACATGGAAAAATGTTGTAGCCTGTCCCATAGTTATTGTTCTTTATTGTTCCCTGTGAAAAATAACCGGCCCTAACAATGATGCATAATGTATAATTAATTCTAAAGTAAAGGTCATGGTAACCCACTAGTAATGAATTAAGTATTATCAAATCCTTCAAAAGGAATTACTAATTATTTGGATCAGCATTCTAAAGTGAAAAACATGATAACTCTCTAGTAAGTACTGGAGTCATCCCAATAGTGTTAAAAACACTGAAGCAGTGTTGAAGTTAATTAGATAATTAAGTGATTAATTAAGTGATGATTGAGCATTAGTGATTAACACCTGCTGTTAACAAGCAGAATCACTGAAGGAAAGAGGAACAGAAAAAGAGAAGAGATGAGCAGAAACACAATAACTATAACTGGCTTCCAGCCCTTATACTTATTGCTAAGTTTTATTTGAAGTACCAGTACATCAAGAATCAGCATATGAATCTCAACAAAATATTCAGTCAAACAAATAAACTCTAAACATAACAAAACAAACAACAAAACAACAGCAAAATAAAAGCAAATAGTAAGAATTAATGAAAATAATAGGACAATACAGCTGCATAATTTATTCATGCTGCAATGCATGCTGGGAGCCATGGATGAGTTATGATTGGTGGCTCCTATCATGCACTGCAACATAAAGCATTTTAATAAAAAAATAAAAATAAATAAATAAATAAAAAAGTCACAAGTCAAGAGCAAAAACTGATCTCCATAATAGTGACTTCAAACTAATCTATTATTTTCAATAAAACATCAACATCTAAACGTATGTATATGTATGAGAGAAATAAATTAGTCTGGTTAGTAATAAGTTTAATAATGTGTAGTTCTTAGGCTTGTTCGCCACCGGCTGGCGACATCTGGCGGTTGCAGGCAGGGGAGGAGTACAGAGATGGCACTTCAGGTCAAACACTTCATGCTTTCCATAGTGTGCTGAACCAACGTCATTCATGGCAGACCACACGATAATTACGTGATTGTAGCTAAAGAATTTGATGCAATTAAAATCCATGTTTTGAATATCAGATATTCAATATTAAGATTGGTTAAATACAGGAACTTGCCTCAGAAAAAAACACACAACACACATTGTCCTTGTCATCACAGAATCTGAATAATGAGAATAAAGTGTGTCATCATCAAATCTTTTGCAGCCACAGATCCAACTGCAGAGCCTGACCTAGGCGGCTGGTCTCATCTTGCTCTCGCGGTACTTTGATGGCACGTGATCGTAAGGCGGTTGCAGCACCGACAAATTTTCTAACTAGAATGCATTGCTTTTGTCAGGCAGCAACCGATCTTTGTAGTGCCGAATGAAGTCGAACAAGCCTCTTGTGTTTCTGCTCGTCTCTTTTTTCTGTTCTTGTTGTTTCTCTTTCCTTCAGTGATTCTGCTTGTTAACAGCATGTGTTTGTCACTAATGCTCAATCATCACCTAATCAATCGCAATTATCTCATTAAATTCAACACGGCTTCAATGTTACTTTTTAACACCCTGTAGTGTGGACACATATGAACACTGAGCAGTGTTAAATTAACAATGGGCATTTTGCTGTGCATGCACACAGATTATTTGCGATATAAGCCTACATACCAAACTTTCTCATGTCTTCATTTAAAAATTGTCACCTGGCTGTGAGGGACTGCCTTTTCTGATCTTCTTCTTTTTTTGTTACTTCTGAACTCTTAAAATGAATGAAAAGAAAACACAAAACCTGACAAAAAGAGACAAAAATATTCTTAAGTGTGGGAGAAAATACCAGTTATATGAATTTAAAACTGCATTAGACGTTGGTGAACACAGATTTATTGAACAAATGTATATATTAGAGTCACATATTTAGTATATGTGAAACCCTTTTGTGTTTCTTGTTGTCTTTCAGCATCTGAAGGATTTCAGGAACACAATTCACTCATGAACACAACAATTTTGTGCTTAAATAATAACTGAGAAATACAGAGAAAGCACCAGCTAAGTCTACAGATTACTACTCTACAGAGATATTTACAGTATTTATAAATACAAAACTATTTACAAGTTACTTGGAAATGATGGCTAACCTTGCTTGATATAATATTTTGAATATAAAGATGAAACCACTGAGACAACACATTTACAGAGCGAACTAAAAAGTTAAACTTTTTTTTTTTTTTTTTACTAAATAAAGTAAGGGCAGTGAGGACGTTCGGTATTCTTGGTTTATTCATTATAGACTCAGACTTACTTAATACTGTTATTTTATGCTTTTTAGAGTACAGATGTATGGGAGTATCAAGTAAAATGAAAAGGGGAATTCTTGAGATTGTTCTCCAGAGTGTTCAATGTTGTCATTGTCCTGGTAGAGGAGGTTGTGATGGAAAACGTGGGAGACTTTACAGATGCATTCTTTGTCCTTTCTGGCTTGTTGTATGCACTAAACGTGGAGAATAATGAGTTAAAATATATATTTGAGTTTTTTCAGCAGGTCTTCTTGAACATTAGGCATAAGAGCACCAGAAGAATACAAAGTTATTGCAAATGTGAGTAGAACACTTTTGAGGGAAATGTATTAATGTGTTTTTAGATGTGTAATGTTTAAAGTGTAAGGTGAAGTTTCATTAACTTTTCAGAACATTTTGTCAGAAAACTGAAAATCAATTGCATGATTTTTTCTAAAAATGTGCAGAAAACATGAATGTAGTCAGTGTTTTTCTTTTTTTAAAATATACATTTTTCACCAAATATGAAGTTAACATGTTATAATAAACAACATGTTTAGATTTATGCATTACCTGTCATAATTATTATTATTATTATTTGTATATAGATGTATAAAACTGTGTGTATATATATATATATATATATAATTTCTTCACTTCAGATAAACAGATACAGATGTATTTTAAAGCTGGTGTGTCTCCACTTGCAGATCTACAACATGTGTCCGATTCTAGGACCCTGATTGAAGATGTGAAGATACTGATGGACAATTTGGAAAGTGACAGGAGAGAAATGCGGGAGCTGGTGAATGTCTTACATTGAACCCACTTGACTGCAGAGGATTCATTAACTATTTCCTCATCCGCAAACAAAGCATACAAGTACAGTATTATAAATTTATGCTTAATTTAAGCAAATATCTTATTTTTTACAGTACAATATTAGATGTCAACCATTAAAGTTGCATAGGCATGTATTGTATTTCTCAGTTTTCTTATTATTCTGATCCTACTGTTTTAGCTTTTGAATTTCAGAATAAATGGCCTAGACCCACTTTTAAATTGTTGAAAACATACTTTTTTCAAGATCAGATCATCTCAAATTTGGGATGATTTTCAGATAATTGCAAAGGACATTAATAATCTTTGTGATGTAGTCAACCATGCATATAACACAATAAATGAATGATTGAGTGGACCTCATACAGATCAAATTTGTTATTAACTGACATGAAGTCTTCTGCAGTGTTACACTTCAGTTGTTATGTCTCAGAAGAGAGAGAGAGAGAGAGAGAGAGAAACCGTGAGACACTGACATTCTTGCCTTAAGTTGATGATCAGTATGATGAGTGTACAAAGAATATGTCACACCTTGACAAGAGAGTTAAAATAATGCCAATAAATCAGCTAAAAGAAACGGACAATGAATCATTCACCATATAAAGTATGTATACACTGATAATAAAGTATATGGTGATTTAAAAAAAAAAAAAAAAGGGGCATACAAATGATATTCACCTAACTTTTTGTTAACAGAAGTGAAGAAAACAAAATTAATGATGTTTCACTTATTGTAGTAGTAAGCTTGAATTTCATGAGGATGTTTTAAACAAAGAGTTTGGTTTAGGTTTTATTGCATTTTTTTTTTTAACTATATCTTGTTCTGGAGTCTGCACTTGAATAGGCGCTGACGTATGTAATCTTTTTGCATCACATTCCTAAGCAATTTCATAGGAAATTGCTATCTAGCTAACTATATATTTGCCAGGCAGGTTTTCAGATTTCTTGGAATTGGGCAGAGATCAGATAAGCAAAGCTAGATACGTTATATGATGACAGATTATTTTCAGTATAAAAAAGCCACCTTGCTAATTTCTAAGTTTGAAGCCATCTGGCTATGAGCAAATTACTTTTCGGATCTTCTCTTCTCAATGTTACTCCTGAAATGTCAGAATTTCACAAAAAGAGAACAGTATTCTTGGGTAAGTTCAATGTTAAAGTATACTTTTGTCATGAGCCAGGTTTGATTGTTTCTTTGTTTTCTGTTTTCTTGCCCTTTCCTGTTCATCTTTGCTGATTTGTTTCAGCTGTTCGTCATTTCTGTCGGCGTTTGCACCTGTTCTGTGTCTGTGTTGATTGCTCTGGTTATTTCTCCCTGCTGTCTGGTCGTGTCTGTGTTGGGTAATTATCCCACTGTTAGTGCGGCGTCTCTCTGCTACTGTTATAACTCTACTTGTGTGTGTTATCAGTCTGAGTCCCCCACCAAGCCTTTGTGAACTGGGGCTTCCTTCAGGAAACAAACTGTTGCTGTTTCTTCTGTTCTCCAGCTGCAGCATGCTGTGTGACAACGCCTGGCAGTCTGTTTGGAATATTGTTCGGGACTCTGAATAAATTCGGTTAACTAGCTTCTTTTGCCTCTGGGTCTTCTGCTGTCGCATAACAGAATTACCCGACCAAACATGGACCCGGCGAAGGAGGGACCTATCAGTTTTGCTGTGGAAATGCAGGGTGCTTTGCTGGGCAGGCATGAGGAGGAGCTTTCGGCTGCGAGACATGTTATGGAAAACCTTGCGGGCCAGGAGACGGACTTAAATCGCCACAAGTTGTCTGATTCTTTGCCTCCCAGTCGTAAGACTGAACCAAGAGTCAACAACCTGCCACGATATTCGGGTGAGCCAACTGAATGTAAAGCCTTCTTGACCCAGGGTGAAGTTGTCTTCTCTCTCCAGCCCTTTACGTATGCAGCCGACCGCGCCAGGATTGCTTTTGTGATTTCATTGTTGACGGGAAGAGTGCGGGACTGGGCTACGGCGGTCTGGGAGGCGGAGGTGGAATGCTGCCAGTCTTTCACCTCCTTTAAAGAAGAAATGACTAAAGTGTTTGATCGATCCGTTAGTGGGCCTGAGGCGTCCCGTCAGTTTACTGTGCTGCGCCAGGGGAGGCGTTCTGTCTTGGATTACTCCATCGACTTTCGCACTCTCTCTGCGACATGTGAGTGGAACGAACCGGCTCTGACGGCATGTTTCCTGGAGGGTTTGTGTCCCGAGATAAAGGATGAAATTTATACGCGTGAAGTCCCCGCTGCTTTCGACCAGCTGGTGGAATTAGCAATCCGACTGGAGAAGCGAGCTGATCTTCGGCGTTGTGCCCGCGGGGCGCAACTGGTATCATCCTCTCCTCAACTTGCTTCCACTGCGGTGTCTTTCGAGGCTGCCCAATTCCCTGGACCTATGCAGACATCGGGCATCCACATCTCCCCCGCCAAACGCCAGCGCCATATCCTGCATCATCTCTGTGTGTACTGTGGGCGTTCGGGTCATCTGGTCGCAGTCTGTCCGTTAAAAGGAAGCGCTCGCCAGTAGACCGGGGATTACTGTCGAGCGCTGCTTCACACTCCCCTCCTGCTAAGACTGTCACCACACTTCCTGTCATCCTCCGGTGGGCAGGAGCCGTTACTTCGTGTCAAGCCTTTGTTGATTGAGGGACAGCGAGAAATTTTGTGGATGAGGAATCAGCTCAGGAGAACATTCCAGTCCGCAAGTTAGAAGATCCTACCCCTGTGTTTGCACTAGATGGCAACGAGCTGCCTGGCATTCGCCATGTCACCATACTGATGAGTCTCTCCATCTCTGGCAATCATCAAGAGACTATTTATTTTTAAATTTTTCATTCAACTGTTGCCCCTATTGTTTTGGGTCATCCCTGGCTCATCCAACATAACCCTCAGATAAACTGGGTCAAGGGGACTATTCAGTCCTGGAATTTGTCATGTCATGTTCAATGTCTTGTGCCTGCTGTCCCTGCTGTTTCTTCTATCTCTGTTTTACAGGAGGAACCTGGTGATTTGTCTGGAGTGCCGGAGGAGTATTACGATCTGCGGGTGGTCGTTCCTGGGCTGCATCCCTTCCTCCTCCCGGTACTACCCCCCTCACGGTCGCTTGTACTCGTTGTCCGCTCCGGAGCGTGAGGCTCTTGAGAAAGCTCACCGCAGGGACTATTGTCCCGTCCACCTCGCCCACCGGCGCGGGATTTTTCTCTCCGTGAAAAAAAAAGGGTCCTTGCATCCTTGTATAGATTATCGAGGGCTCAATGACATAACAGGCAAGAACAGTTACCCCTTGCCTCTTATGTCATTGGCCTTTGAGATCCTGCAGGGAGCTCAGGTTTTCACGAAGCTTGATCTCCGCAACGCTTACCATTTGGTACGTATGAAGGAGGGCGACGAATGGAAGGTGGCGTTTAGTACACCTCTTGGGCACTTTGAATATGAGGTTCTTCTGTTTGGCCTTGTCAATGCACCGGCTGTTTTTCAGGCACTGGTAAATGACGTCTTGAGAGACATGCTTAATATTTTTGTTTTTGTCTACCCTGACGACATCCTAATTTTTTCGCCCTCTCTCCAGGCACACGTCCAGCATTTTCGTCGCGTCTTACAGCACTTCTTAGAGAATAAGCTCTTCGTTAAGGCCGAGAAGTGCATCTTCCACGCCCATTCGGTAACATTCCTTGGCTCATGGGGTGTCTGCTGATGGCATCAGTATGGACCCAGCCAATGTGCGTGCGGTTATTGAATGACCCGTTCCTGATTCCCGAACCGCACTCCAACGTTTTTTGGGGTTTGCCAATTTTTATCGTCATTTTATTTCTAATTTTAGTCTCATTGCCGCACCCCTAACCGCTCTCACCTTTTCTAAGAGGCGCTTCGTCTGGACCGAGGCCGTTCAGTGCGCATTTGATAAGCTTAAGGAGCTGTTCGCCACAGCACCCATTCTCGTAACGCTGGATCCCGGGAGACAATTCATAGTCGAGGTCCATGCCTCTGATGTGGCTGTTGGCACGGTACTTTCTCAGCGTTCCCTCGTCGATGAAAAGGTCCATCCTTGTGCTTACTTTTCTCATCGTCTTTCACCGGCCGAACGGCTAAGCGACTAAATGCCCGCCAGGCTCGTTGGGCGCTTTTTTTCGGCCGCTTTGATTTCACTATTTCGTACCTGCCCGGCTCAAAGAACACAAAGCCGGATGCTCTCTCTCATCAGTTCGGTACCTTGGAGAGCGCTTCCTCCACAGAGCCTATCTTACCAGAGGGATGTGTGGTAGGGGGCGTAACTTGAGAGACAGGTCAAGGCGGCTTTAACCAATGTTTCGTCAATGTCCTCCGGGTCAGTTGTTCGTTCCTCAGTCCATGCATCCTATTCTCCTCCGCTGGGGACATTCTTGACGTGTGCCGGTTTGTCGCTTCGTGTGCTATTTGCGCAAAGACTAAGTCGAATAATTGTCCTCCCGTGGGACTTCTTAGACCTCTCCCGATTCCGTCTCGTCCATGATCTCATATTGCCAAGGATTTCGTTACCGGTCTTCCGGCATCAGCCAATAACACGGTCATCCTTACTATTGTAGACCGTTTTTCTTAAGCCGCCCACTTCGTTCCGCTCTGTAAACTCCCCTCTGCTAAAGAAACAGCTCAAGTTGTCATCGAGCATGTCTTTCGTCTGCATGGTCTTCCCTCAGACAGTGTCTCGGACAGTGGCCCTCAATTTGCATCTCAATTCTGGAGGGAATTCTGCCGGCAAATTGGTGCTTCGGCCAGCTTGTCATCAGGATTCCATCCTCAGACAAATGGGCAAGCTGAACGCACTAACCAGATTTTGACCAGAAGGAGAGCGCACTCTTCGTACTGCCAATTGCCGTTGCATCAAAGCACCCAGATATGTTTGCGTTCAAAAAGTGTGGTTGTCCACTCAGGATTTGCCCCTGCAATGCGAATCCCACAAATTGGCTCTGCGCTCCATCGGCCTCTTTTCCGTTATCAAAGTCATTAGCCCTGCGGCCGTCAAACTCAAATTGCCTCTCAACTTGCGATGCATCCACCCTGTCTTCCACATTTCTTGTGTTAAGCCTGTTGTTCACGCTCCCGCCCAACCCACCCATTGTCCGGTTCTTGTTGAGGGTTCCCCTGTCTACAGGGTTAGGAAACTGCTGGACTTGCACCGCCGGGGGTGTGGCTACCAGTATCTGGTCGATTGGGAGGGTTACGGTCCCGAGGAGAGGAGCTGGATTCCAGCTCGGGACGTCCTGGACCGCTCGCTCATTGATGACTTCCTTCGCTCTCGCCAGTCCTCTTCCTCGGGAGCGCCTGGGGGCGCTCCTTGGGGGAGGGGTACTGTCATGAGCCAGGTTTGATTGTTTCTTTGTTTTCAGTTTTTTTCCCTTCCCTGTTCATCTTAGCTGATTCGTTTCAGTTGTTCGTCATTTCACGTTTGCAGTATCTCTCTGCTACCATTATAACTCTACTTGTGTGTGTTATCAGTCTGAGTCCCCCACCGAGCCTTTGTGAACTGGGGCTTCCTTCAGGAAACAAACTGTTGCTGTTTCTTCTGTTCTCCAGCTAGAGCGTGCTGTGTGACGACGCCTGGCAGTCTGTTTATGTGGAATATTGTTTGGGACTCTGAATAAATTCTTTTCACTAGTTATTTTTGCCTCTGGGTCTTCTGCTGTCGCATAACAACTTTAAGGTCGCTATAACACTTCCATTACTAAATGGTTTAATTTAATTTAGTGAATTTAAAACTGTTTTATGTTGGTAAACAATGTTTAATTGTGCGTTGTATTAGAGATTTAGTATTTGTGAAATTCAGCATCTGTGCTTCATTAGGTCTATTAGATCATCTGAGGGATTTGACTGAATCAAGATGCTGCTGATCTTTGAAGCTCTTCTTCTCATTGTAGCTGCTCTAGGACAGGTAAGCTTGTGTTCTAGTATGAATATTACAGACATGAATATTGATGATGGGATCATTATGATTTCTGTTGCTGCAGGATCACAGAGCTGCTGCAGTAAAGATATTTCCATTGAATATGGCACTGAATTCTGTTGATGACCAATATAAGGGATGTAGCGAAAACATGACACATCTGGTGAAGACAAAATATCTAGAGAAGGAAATGTCTGCTTCAACTGAATTTAACAAGACTTGGCAAGAAGGTGAAGAGAATGCAACAAAAGCAGAGGATAACTTGCAACAGATTCATTCAGTCGCCATTCATGTGTACACTAACAAAGACTCTAAAGTATACAGTAATTTCACTAGTGCCACTCGTACTGACAAACAAAAGTACAAAGAAGGGACATTCAAATGGTATTCACTTCACTTTCTGTTAACAGAAGCGATACAGATTCTGAAGAAAACACAAAATAGATGCTATGTAACTTATCGTGGTACAAATGTTAAATTTGATGTTCAGAACAAAGAGGTTCGTTTGAGTTCATTTTCATCCTCCTCTCTTGATCGTAAGGTAATACAGGGTTTTGGAAATAAATCTTGTTTTGAAATATACACCTGTGAAAGTGCTAATTTGACAAAATATTCAAAGTATCCTGATGAGAAAGAGGTGTTGATTCCTCCATATGAGACGTTTAAAGTCGCTGCTGTCATGAACATAACAGATCAGCCAGATCTCTGGTGTGAGACAGTGTTTGTGTTGAACAGCACTGGAAGAACAAGTGACCTGAACTGTGAATTGTTTAACAGTGGAAACCATGCTGCTTTCTTTAATGTTTTAATAATTTTGCACATTTTATTTTGTGTTTATCTGATAGTCAGTTAACTTGTAGATTATACATGTTTCTCATTGTTACTGAACACTGTATTTCTATTTCTATAAGCTTTTCTAAACTTAAAATTATTAGAATCTTTTTGGTTCTCATTTTATGTAAATGTACTTTGGGTTAAAAAAATATTTTTTGCATTAATTTTACACATGATCTTGTTTCATGAACAAGTATGTTTTGATTGAATGTTTAAAACGCCATCTAATCTAATAATAAAAAAAACAAGACAAACTAAATTATTGTGTCAATAAAAGCTATTTATTTATATTACTAGTAAATACAAAATTACAAATGACACAAAGACAGCAAAAACAATGCAGGTAAATGAACACACAACTCAGAAGACAGACAAACAGACAGAAAAGTATAGGAACGCTGTAAAAGTCATGTAATAATTTATGAACATTCACATACTTCCATCTTGAAATTATATTGCAGAAAAAAAACATGCACATTTAAGCAGATAGTTTGGTGATGCACTTGCAGCTGTCTCTGGCTGTGTACGAAACTGCATACTTCACTGTAAAAAAAAAATTGCTGCGAAAACTTAAAAAAGTGAGTCAACCTGATGCATTAAGACTTTTGCGTTGTCTCAATGTATTTTAAATAATTACACATAGTAATGATACAATGTTCAGCCAACTAACACTTGCTTGTTTTTGCAATTCTGATTTTCATATTTTCCCAATTAAGATTTTTGTTTTACACCAACTACTGTTGTTCAGTTAATTTGCTTTTTTATGTTCTGTGGATGAAGAATTTTCAATTGGCAAAATTATTATGCATGTTAGCCAACTAACACTTGCTTGTTTACGCAATTCTGATTTTTTAATTTTCCTAATAATGATATTTATGTCACCGCAATTGCTGTTGTTCAGTTAATTAGCTTTTTTATGTTTTGTGGATGAGAAATGTTCAATTGGCAAAATAAAGACAGGTCATAAAACATTTACTTTATCATTTATTTCAATTAGAAATAAGATGCTGCACAAACTCGGTTCACAATATTTAACTTTTTTTTTAAAGTTGTGACACAACAGCTGCACTTTAAAGAAAAAGTCCAGATTCCATCTTCAGTAGGAACTTAAATTTTGCATACACTAAGCATACAGACAATTTTTAACACCAACAAAGATCAGTGCAATACAATTTCTCATTAAATCACTTAACTGTACACAAAAACAGCATAAAACTTGTTGGTATCAATTTAGGATTTTTCTTTGTATCCAACAATAAAATGTTTTTAATGTCTTGACATGTTCTGTAATCTAAACCTTTTCAAATTACCACATTTAAACCAACATTTAAAACACTTTTGTACAGTTTTATTTAAAAGGATAGTTCACCCAAAAATGAAAATCGTGTCATTTTCTTACTCCCATGTTGTTACAAACCTGTATAAATGTATTTGTTCTGATGAACATAAGATATTTTGAGGAATGTTTGTAACCAAACAGATCACGAGCCCCATTCGTTTCTATAGTATTCTNCAACCTCGGATGATGTCGCCTGGGTGTCATCTTCCAAAACACACAGAATGGCAATAGACACTCCTTTTGCCCCATCTTCGGTGTCCTGTTACACAAACAATAATCTACTAGAACAGATATTTTGTAGTTGCATTCTATCCATAATAGACTGTAAAAGTCAATAGTCATTAAACAGTCAACACTTGCAGACTGACAAACATAAGACTAGAACAAGTAAATATTCACTTTTTTTAAAAAAACCTAATGAACAAAAATAATCAAATCTAAAAACTGTAAGCCTTTTGAAGTATTTACTACTTACTTAGCATTTCTTGAACAGCTTGTTTGGGTCCTCTCGAAGAAACAAAGGCAGGCCTTTCAAAGCAGTAGTCCTTCTGTGATTAACAACATCGATCACCTTCAAAACATACAGAGGTAACAAACAATTAGCCAAAGTAAGAAAACTGTTCATATCAGCCAACCTAATGTGAAAAAACCTCCACAACATTTAAGTTATGAAACTAAACTTGCCCTTTCATCAAGTCTTTCTAGGAGCTGTTCCATGTCCTCTCCAAATGCAGCTTTTCTAGCTCTGTATAATTTCAAGAGCTTAGGTGTAAATCTGTCCATAGCTGCCCTGAAGACATCAAGAAGGTCTTTATTCGTGATTCTGAAGAATTCCTCAGCAATCTGTTTATAACAAAAACATATTGTAGTAACAGTAACAAAACTTAAAGCATAAACCGGATTAAAAAAAAACATTTGTCTAAACTTGAAATGCTATTCATGCAGAAACACTACTTCTTGTAGCAATATCAGCGTGAATGTAATGTCAAGTTTTCACAAGTCAGTCAGGATGTCCTTTAATACAGTCAGTCCTCATGAACCCCTCCCGGAACATTTTTGTTTTCTTTCTATGTAAGAGATGGACAATTCTGTTTCCATACTTAACATTATTTATGGTCTAAACGCCTATTAAGACAGTGTTTCTCAACTACAGTCCTCGTGACCCACCTACCACAACAAGTAACAGGCCTACCTGTAAATATAAAATATAAAATGCAGGATTCAACTTATCAGTCTGTTAGTGTGTTAATTATGGAAACAGAATTGTCCATCTTTTACATAGAAAGAAAACAAAAATGTTCCGGGAGGGGGTCATGAGGACTGACTGTATTAAAGGACATCCTGACTGACTTGTGAATACTTGACATTAGATTCACGCTGATATTGCTACAAGAAGTAGTGTTTCTGCATGAATAGCATTTCAAGTTAAGTTGACCTTGTTAGTGGAAATAAACATCATCCAGCTAGAAATGGCAGTCACAGATGGTTAAAATGTGTATTACATGTGGTGCCTTAACGGGTAAGTTCACCCCAAATGATAACTTTTATCATAAATAATTTACCTCTGTGTCGTTCTAAAACACCAAGTGATCCGATTGTCTTCCAAAATATTTAAAAATGTGTTTGATGAAAACCAGGGAGGCATCTGTCTGTCCGATTGACTTCAGTTTGTTTCAATTTTTTCCCCAGAAAAGCATAAAAGACAGCGCCAAAAAGGTCCACGTGGCATCAGTAGTTCAAAAATATTATTATAAGCAACAAAACCACTTTTGTGCGCACTGAAAACAAAACGAGTGATTTTATTCAACAATTTGTTCTCCTCCTTGGTCGTTCAGTGCGCGTTCACGAGCAGACTATGGTGTATGTTGCTGATGTCACCTGCTGATGTAGTTGCCAGTGTACAGACACAGAATACACTGGCAAATAATGTGCGCATTTATACGGGCTGTTCAAGTATTGTTTACAATGTTTACATAATGGCTTAAATAAAAAAGGAGCAAAATCAAAAGAAACATTGGCAACTACATCAGCAGGTGACGTCAGCATATGCCGTAGTCTGCTCGTGAACGCGCAATGAATTACTTTGATAACTTGTTAAAAAAAATTGTTTCGTTTTCTTTGTGCACAAAAGTGTTTGTCACTTCATAATATTATTATTGAATGACTGATGGCATACGGACCTTTTTGGCGATGTCTTTTATTCTTTTCTAGGAAAAAGAATCGTGAAACCAACTCATGTCATTGGGACAGACAGAAGCCTCCTGGTTTTCATCAAAAATATCTGAAAATGTGATCTGGAGACAATCAGATCACTTGGTGTTTTAGAACGACACAAGGTTAACTGATTTATGATAAAATTATAATTTTGGGGTGAACTAACCCTTTAAGTAATAAAAACATTTCATGTGTTTCTAACAAATTTAGGATAATAAACAAACAATACAAAATCATTTAAATTAGCCTTTTTAACAAAGAAAAACCTGACATAATTACCTGTTCCTGGAGAAAAAGTGCAGGCCACCTCTGCTGCACGTCTACAACCATTGGTTGATCTTCTACTACTTCTTTTCTCCTCAGGGAAAAAGTGAATTCCATTTTTTCACTTATGACCACCATGCTGCTTCTTGCCTTTTTGGTTTCATCGATCAATAAAAGTCTTTGTTCTTCAAGTGAAGCGTCAGTGTGGTTGCATGGATGTTCCGGGACAAAATTCACTTCTCCACGCTTTGCTTTTTTCATGGTGAAACCATGTCCATGTTCAACATCCTTACGCTTCTTGTTCACACTAACTTCATTGCAGCCTGCTGCTCTCAATTTTGAACGGTAATTGTTTAGCTTGTTCTTTAGGCTGATCAACCATCCTTCATAGCCCTTACCTTTGCCAGGCTCCTTAAGGCATGGATACTTGGAAATCAGTGCAGATGCAATGGACTCAATTTCTTGATTGTTGGGATATGCCTTTATGTCAAAAACAGCCTGAACTATTTTATCAAGAATCTCCATCTTTATGTCTCTGGTCACATCAATGCCTGTCTGTGTTTCTGCATATGTCTCATTGCCTCGTCGTAGTTTTAGCTCGACATCAAATGACAGGGGTGGGATGGGGAATGGCAGTGGCCATTCTGAGGCTGTGCGCAAATACCTTTGTACAGAGGCTGTGGAGCTGGTCAAGGATCCATCAGAGTCATCAACACTAGCAGTATCAAGAGATGACACAGAAAGGCTGGTTTCAGACAATGATGAATTGCACCACTGAATATGCAAGACTGCTTTGTCACTGGGCAGTTCCGAGATGTCAGTTAGGCTGCAAAGGGCATTCCCAAAATCAGGGTCCTGAAACTGCAAGACAAACTGTCCTTGTAACTGCAGTTTCTCCATCAGAATACTAATAAGGGACTCCACAGACTGTGGCACTTCAAAAAGCTGAAGTCGCCGGGCATCAGTTGAAGAAATGACAACTCGCAGTAGTAAAGCATGTAAACCGAGAGGTAGACAGAGAAAGTTAAGTAAAAAATACCAGTATTTTTTCCAATTAAAAAAAAAAAAAAAAAAACTAACTTTACACATACCATCAGGCAAGTTTAATGGTGCAGGTATGTCCTCAGGGTCACAAGGACTCGGCCTCTAAGCCTGTATGGAATCAATGGGTGATAATCATTTAAGTCATCAAGATCAAGGACAACCATGTCAGCATAGTTGCTTTCCACAAGTTCATAAGATCTCAAGTGTTCAATATACCAGGCAGAAAGTCTTTTAGATACAATGGAGACTTTGTCAGGACAGAGCAACATGTGCTCTATCTTGAAGAACTCAGGCTGTCCATTGCATTGTCCAGCAGATATAATCATGTCCTTAGCATATTGAGTTCCATACAGACAAACATTTTTGGACAGTGACACAGTGTACACATGAGGAAACTTTCTTTGTATAGCACATTTCAGTTTTGCATCTAACAGTGATATTTTAACCACATCCACTTTTTCAACATATAACTCTGATTTCAAAAGGCTTTGGGCATTCAAATGATAGGCGATCATTTGCTGATGTTTAACAGAAAGAGTAAGCAGCAAATTTTTCACATTGTGAATATCACGTGCTGCATTCTTAAAGAATGAGTGCTTTGACTCATATCGCATAGTCCACAAGTTCACCAAAGGTCCAAAGCATTTTGTCAGTTGTGGGTAGTGGTCAATGAAGTGGTGCTTCGGCTTTAATTTGAAGTCTGGAAACGTGGAAGTCAGAAGCAAGCGGTGATCTGCCAATTTACATGACAAGTAACACAGAGTTTCTTCAGAGAGACTGTGTGATAGGACAATTTCTACAATTTCTTTTAGATCCATTAATATTTCCCATGATGGCTCGTGTTCTGGGATGCAATCCCAAATCATTAAAGGAAGTAAGCACAACAAACACCAATTTTCATGACCATTACCCCCAATTGATCCTTTAACTAGGCCTGATTTTAGAATTGCCTTTGGTTTGTTGACCTTGTCAGAGTACTTGTAAGGGAATGTTTTGATTGAGTGATTTAATCCTTCAAGAGTAATGTAACCTTTTGAGATCAAATCTCTGAGACACAAAGACAATTCCACAGGTATGACCCCTTCAAAAAAATCATGTAAAATGTCTGGGGGAAACCCACTAACTGGATGAAAGTTTCTCAAGTGTTTGCTTAATGAACACTCACTCTTTACACCATTAACACTCTGCAGGGTGTCACTCTGCTTAAGCTGTTCCACAAATGAATTGTGCTCTTCGACAGTCCTCAGAGGGAAATCACTAGCCTTAACAGTTGCTATTTGATCACGACTTATCAAACAGAACCGACAGAACTTTTCAACATTAAAGTTTTCCTGGTAGCCTGCAAGACTGTGGGCTCCGAGATTATCTGCACATACACAGAAAACAGTTGGCTTCACATAATGCCCCAAAGTCTCCACAAACACACCATTTTGCTCCAAAGCTTTCAAATCTTTTATCAAAGGTTCCAATAATTTGTCATAGCCAAATTTTTTAACATCAACACTCCTTCCTAAAACAGCTAACTGAATTGATGTTAAAGTAGATCTCCACTTTGCAGGTAAATTTAAGATCATCCAGTAGACAGCAGTAATTTTATGAATTTTTCTGGATGTGCCTAATGGGTTGCAAACTTCAAACTCATCTATATAAAAGGCCAAACTCAGAACAACCTCTTTTTCTGCAACAAACACATTCTCCCTGTAGTACTTCCCATCTTGAAACGAATTGTACTGTCCAGCTAAATGTTCGTTTGTAAATTCAACTTTATCCAAAAAACATGGTAAACTTAGCAGAGTTTCAAGTACCTGAATGACTGGCACATAAACAAAGGATTCTTTCTGGGTATGTTCATAAAGATATTCTGTAGGTTCTATTAAAGGAAAGTGTTGTTTGAAATACAGAGTTCTTCTGTAGTCAGTAGACAAAATACCCTTTGCAGATATTGCTGTTAAAAGTGGATTTGTCAAACACACTGAATCTGCAATTTCTTTGACAATGTTACTTTCAACATTAATGTTGTGCTTTGTGAGAACTGATTCTACAATATGAAGGGCCTGAGATTTGGAGAACAACAAAATACTTTTAAGTTCCTCAATTATTTTCTGAGTAGCATCTTTTGAAAAATGGAACACAGTCTGCATACACAAAAAAAGAGATGCAATTTTTTGTTCAAGTGTTTGACTATTTACATCATCAAACTGTACTCTATCATCATCTCCAATTTCGACTTCTGAAGAGATCTGTGAGATAGATGGCACTTCATTATCAATCCTCTCGAAGACCGTCTGTATTGCAGTTCTAAAGTCTTTTAGTGTATGCTTTCTGTGTATTCTGCTTCTATGAGAGCTGAACGTTGGCCGATTGTTTGTTTTAAATCCACATCCTTTAAAAGGACAATTAATTGTTTCTTTTCGTTTAAGATGATTTCCAAGGTGAATGAAGAAACGTTTCTCACTGCAAATCTCTTGGAATTCACAAAGTTCACAACTTATTATTGAAAGTTCTTGACTGACTCTGTGACGGTTTTGGTGTGATTTAGATAGGTGGGATTTTAAAGCACCTGCTGTCCTGAAGACACAAACACACCCCGTATGAATACAAGGCCAGCTGGAAATGCTTGGGTGATGCAGCCGATAGTGCTTTAGAAGGACGTCTTCACTCGAACTGCTGAATTTGCAGTTTTTACACTGCATTAAATATTTTTATAATCCTGGAAAATAGAAAAATGAATGAGTTACAACCTTATTTCAAAACATATTTGAAAATCAATTTGAAAATGTATTGCACTTAAAATGGTAATATTCTTCAGCATTTTTAACTAATGTCAAACATGATAATGATCTTGTTCCAAATTATATATTTATTTTATACATTTTATTATTTCGATTTCATTATACCTTTTATTTGATGCAGAAATAATAATGTATTATGCCACTTTTAATAAATGTGATGTTCTTTATTGTCTTACATTCACCATGAAAACCAAAATGGGTTAAGGTTAACTGCTTAAGACATAGTAGTCATTTGGTGACAACTAATTACAAAAGTGCTAACTAAAATAGTGTGCATTGATACAGACAGACAAAATATATTATCAAATGAGTACTTTAAGACAATGTCAGTACATTTTATAAACTGATATTTAAGCAAGTACAGCAAATAACACTGTAGTCTGTTCACCTTGGAAAACAGCATGCTTCAGAGAAAAACGTACAGAAAATTACAGTTTGGTAAAAATGTAAATAAATCCTGTACCCAGTCATTGGTGAAATATTTATAGGTTTCAGCAGATTTATAGTTTTGTTAATTGTTCACATGTACATACCATAAAAAAAAAAAAAAAGAGTTTACGAGTTTAAGTACGAAGCTGGACGAACAAATTCGACTTCTTTTCGCGAGTAACAGTTAGTCTCATCTATTGCGTAGTTAGTGAACTTACGATGCCTTCCAAATGGAGCTTCGGTCACACACAACAAACCCACGTGATAGTCGGATAGTCGAATTTTATCTCGAAGTTGTTCATGTAAATTGCTTTTTCCAGACTTTGGAAAGAGGTCGATTACGACGTGGGTTTCGTGTGACGTCGACAAGGACACAGATACGACGGATAGATTGAATATACATAATATGCATACAACGCTGCGCAGACTTGAACGGCGTATGACGCCAAAGTACAGCGAGAGCACAAAGCAGACTGTTCTAGAATCAGTATATGTACAGCGTACATCGGTGTCTCGACTACCACTAACGGTAACTGGCCACAGACTGGATAACATTATTATAAAAATCCGGTTTAACATTATGAAAAATATCTTTACATTTGTTAATACTGAGTGCAACCACCTTAAACATCACAATAGCGCCACATTGAGACTTAACCTGGACTAACAATAGCCTAACAAAAAGCCTTCAATATTAACTTTGGACATTTTTTGCTGAAACCATATTTTAATTACGTACGCTAATATAACAGCGTAAGTTAACGTTAATATTTAATTTGCTTCGAGGTCCTGATTGGATTGCTTTATTGATTCCGAATCACTGGTTCATATTCAATTGCAACATATTTTAACGTTACATCTCATTTTAAATTTCAAAGATAAATATTAGTATATGTCAATATTATTACTTAGCCTATCATTTTAAGATGAAAATGATAAATTCCTGCCACAATAAGTCTTTATGAAAACTGTGCACCCACTGCGCAAACATATTTGCATTTCTGACAGACAGTTTGTAAAAAAAAATAAAAAAGGAAGAAGAAAAACAACTCATGTCCACTTTTCATTTCAAGTGCCTAAAATTAATTAACGTTAATTACTCACCTGAAACCTGTTTCTCCCCGCTCGAAGTCCAAAATGGCAGGAAGAAAACGTGGCGATGCTGATAATGAGAAGGGAAACCCCGTAGATGCATGCGCGCGCAATTCAATTAAAAAATGTTTGTTCATTCAACTTGGTTAATGATGTTGCTATAACATTTTGCAAAATATTGTTGGACTAACATGCATTTTTACATAGACTCACAATATTCACAATTCATATTATCTGTAACTAAAAAAAAACTGTTTGCTGAACAAAGGGTCGTTTTATTTTTTACAGTGTTCCCTACAGCAGGCGAATAAATAGTATGTCCGAATCCTCAGTTTTCATAAAAGAGTAGGCAAAAAAATACCTGGGTGGTGTACAAATTATCACAAGATTCGGACATGCGTATACTAATGTTGCATCCAAATATGCCTACTTACCTATTATTTAGTAGGAGAAAACAGTATGTGAAAACAGTAGCATGTCCGAAACCTCAGTATTCATAAAACAGTAGGCGAGATATTCCTGGATGGCCTACTGCTTCCACCCAGATTCTGAAGTGTTCATCGATGGATACTTTTCTATCCCGGCCTTCCCAGGAAGCTACGGGAGAGGATACGTCATAATTGAACATGGCGGACAACAGCGATGTGGGTGTTTTCAAATGTATTACAAACCAAAATATGGTTCCTTGTGTTAAATAGCATTTGTTGAACAACTAGAGTAAACTGTTGAATTGTTGGTGTAAAGATGCTATACAGTATAGTATAGTTGTGATTTTGCTGTAAAAACAAGTTTTATTATGTATAGCTAACAGGGGAGCTCCAGTAAGCACACATACTTCTTCAAAGTGGATTTACATAAACTATACTGTACGTCTTAAAGACACTTACTAAATGTCTATTTAACATTTGACATGAAAATCTACACTATTTACATTACATGAATGTAATAATGTAAATAAACAAACCTACATAAAGTAACTAAACATAAGTTCTATATTTTATTTGTCCATTAGTACTGTTGTTAAATTGAGGAATATTTTTGTTGGATAAAAGGTGAGTTAACACATCAGCAACTGCATCAACAATTTAAATGAAGTTCTGAATGTAGGTTCGGGAGGAGCCTAAACATTCAGTCCTGTCAATCATCAGTACGATTGTACGACTATATAAGCTGCAAACACCGCATCGTCCCATTGACAAATTTTTCCGGCAACCCTCCTCCTCCCCGTCTCCTCCTCTAATTCTCTCTTTCCTCCTATGCACAGTTTCGTATTGGGGGGGGGTTAACTCGGAGCTCGAGCCGAGCTT
>RJVU01019149.1:352929-414740 GCA_003731715.1 Anabarilius grahami
ATGTTTGCCCAACCTGCTGGGTAGTTGGTAGTTTTATTTAACCCAAATATTGTTTAAAAATTACTGTATTTCTTGCTTAAAATGAACCCAAAATATGTTGGAAATTATTAATATGTTTAATAAACAAACATTTATTAATACTTTTTTTGAATAATATTTAAACAATAAACATTTATTAAATTGCTTATTAATAAATGCTCATCTTTTTGATTATTATTGTTGCCTCTAGTAATTATGAGTCTGATTTTTAATTTCCAACCTATTTTGGGTTCATTTTAAGCCAGACATATAGTAATTTGTAAACAATTGTTGGGTTAAATAAAACTACCCAGCAGGTTGGGCAAACATTTAACTCAACTGCTGGGTTTGTCCATTTTCAACCCAACTTGGGTTGTTTTTAACCCAGCATTTTTTAGAGTGTATTAACTGTCAAGGCTGAATGGGCAAGCGAACTCATGAAATGTAGTTCTGTCATGACAACTCTTGGGAGATTGGTATAGTAACAGAGATTGTTACTGTAACTGCAATGTTAATGTATTGGATCTTGGCAGAATAGATCTGCTACGCTGCTGCAGAGCAAGAACCAAGACTTTCTACTGCAAATACATTCACAGACATTTCTGTAAGCATGTAAGACATGCTGCTGCTGCACATACATGATTTTTAGCAGATCTATAATTCTATAACAGGTGGAGCTGGGGAAGGTGGAGGGTTTCTGAAAGTGCATTGCAGACTGCTAACAGCAAACACTGCCTCTATTTGTTTGAATGTTGTGCCGCAGCTCACAACCAATCAGCTGTGCTATGTAGATGATGACGTGATCACTACCAAATGAGTTTATCAGCCTGCGCCATCTAGAGTTTCATGCCAGAACTATGTAATATTGAGCACATAAATGACAGAGGTAACTTGAATCCTGTCTGGATGTTACAGGGACAGATGAGCACACATATGTGCTTATCTGGTGGAGAGAGGCAGATGAAGGAATGCTGCCATCAAAGGCTTTGAGTGAGTAAACTACAGAAATTAATAAAAAATCTAGTTAAATCTTAAGTTGTATTTCAATTATTGTAATTTCAAACAGAGTTATTACAGCACTTTTCTTATTCTTTATTTCTGTGCATTTGCTGCAGAGCTTTTGTGGTGGAGCAGGGCCTGCATGGCAAGGTGACGGCGACATTTGTGGAAAAAAGGGGGAAACCTGAAACAAAAATATAAATTAAGATAATTTTGTTACTTCTAATGCAGAAATCAAATGACATTATGCTGTTAAAATGACTTCTTTTGTATTATGTTATTTGTTATTTGTAATATGCATTTTTGTAGGATCTGAAATGTCCGCAGACTGGTGTGAGCACTGAGGATAGGGAGACCACAGCAACATCCTGGAAATGGTAAAGTGCCATGAATGAGGCAATTGTGGACAGACACTCCATCACTCCACCTTTCCTTATTGCCTCATCTGGCCCGGATATTGCTGTGGTCTCTTCATCCTCAGTGAGAGCCAGTGAGAACATCTAGAAAAAGACCAAAAGACATTGAGGATGTGATTTTGGTCAAGTTTGTTCTGCTGGTGTCTGTTCATAAAATGGAGCCGGACTTTCAGAAGCTTCAAAAGCATCATAAAATAATGTCACAAACCTTCTGGAAGTCAAGCTCCACATTGACTGATATTGAGAAGCAGAAACCAGTAGGACAAACTTGACCAAAATCACCTTTTATTTTCAGAAAAAACAAACAAACAAACAAAAAAACAGCATGAAGGCGAGTAAATAATGACTGATTTATGTTTATGTTATATTATAGTACCATGAAGAAATAAACTTTAAAAAACAAGCAGCTTTATTGAGCATTTGTGCCCAACATTTACAAGAAAGGATTTACAAAAATCACATTTACATTTATTTACTCATTTGGCAGAGGTTTATTACAGGGATAATCCCCCTGGAGCAACCTGGAGTAAAGTGCCCTGTTCAAGGACACACTGGCTGCAGAGATCAAACCAGCAACCTTCTGCTTACCAGTTCAGTGGATTAGCCCACAACACCATAATAAAGCTACAGCAACAATTATCGTGTAATTGTAAAAATATGAAATAAAATATGGCAAGAAACAGTAAGCTGACATGAATTGTAAAACGATTTAACCTGTTTAAATGTTTTACAGGTAGTCATGCTCATGGAGAGCAGGTACACGAATGTTTGGAGCAGACACAGCGACAGCCAGATTGTCCCGCACACGTTCTCCCACTCTTGCTTCAAGGTTGTGGGGATCATGGTCTTCCTCATCCTCTGGATCAGTGATGTCCCCATTGAGAAGAATGAGATTGTGAAGCACAGCGCAGCACGCAACAACCTCAGGCACAAAGGCATGGCTCACCTCTAAGGCCTTGAAGAAAATTCATGCTTTATGCACGGGAATGCCTGCTGTTGAAAGGAGCCTGCACAGGGTTCTGTACAGACTCTCTGTATGAGGTGATAAGACAGATGGGTGCAATGATAGCCTCGATGTCCCTTTCCCATCCAGATTCCAATCTGACTGCAGCAATGAGGGTGGGCCCCAGTGGTCCACTGCTTCATCTGCTTCATCAAAATAAAGCTGCAGAATTGGCACAGCTGTGTTGAGATGGCAGTAGGATGTGGGGTTCACTGCCTGTAAATACGTGATTGTTAGAACAATAAGTTTGAATAAAGCTTTGTTTCATGTGTTGTTGACTTGTATATGTATTTATTGTGATCATTACTTTTATTCATTTTTTTACACTTTTAATCAGGTTTCCTAAATTTCCAAGTAAATAAATTACAAGTATTTCAATTCAGAATATGTCTTCCAACTGCAACTTTCATAGAGTCAGAACAGCTCGAAGTACAACTACAAGTACAGGCCTTAAAGTGTTTTTTTTAGCCTTTGTACAGTGTGAAACAACACATAGACCTTCACAAGTGTTGCTTTATGATGAGCTCAACAGTTTAGTTGAGCTGAACGCAACAAGATCACACTTCAGCTGTTATATCTCAGAAAACACACACACATTATTAGTGATGTGAAAAGAAACTTCAACCTCCTCATATGTTTGTTTGAAGAGTCGCTGATGTCTGGCTGAGAGCGAATGACTTTTCAGATCTTCTCTTTTCTCGTTGTTGCTCTTGAACTCCTGAAAAAAATAACAGTGTTTTCAGGTAAGTTTGGGGTTAAAGTACAAGGTCAAAGTCACTGTGCAAATCTATGCACATATTTCTATGGAAGTGATATTGATTTAGTATTTGTGAAAGGCTGTTGTGTTTCTGGTTGTCTTTCAGCATCTGTTCTTCATTAGATCTATTAGTTCATCAGGGATTTGACTGAATCAAGATGCTGCTGATCATTGTAGCTCTTCTTCTCATTTTAGCTGCTCTAGGACAGGTAAGCTTATGTTCTAGTATGAATAATATTACAGACATGAATACTGATTATGTGATCATTATGATTCCTGTTGCTTCAGGATCACAGAGCTGCTGCAGGACAGATATTTCCATTGGATATGGCACTGAATTCTGTCGATGACCAATATGTCGGTTGTAGAAAGAATATGGAAAAACGGGTGAAGACAAAATATCTGAAGAAGGAACTTAATAACTCAAATGATTTTAGAAATGCTTGGAAAGTAAGTGAAAAGAATGTTACCCGTAATTGGAACATTTTCAGCACATTAAACCAAAAACATAAAATTGCCATCTATATTTACACTCACCCAACTTTTAAAATGTATCCTAAATTCAACAATGACACTCGTAATGGCAAACAAAACTACACAGGCATGGCATACAAATGGTATTCACTTCACTTTTTGTTAACAGATGCAATACAGATTCTAAAGAAAAAACAAAATAGATGCTTTGATACTTTTCGTGGTACAAATGTTAAATTGAATGGGCATGTTTCTACAGGCATTCGTTTTGGCTCATTTACTTCCTCCTCTTTTTTGCGTGGCAGAGCAAAAGGTTTTGGAAATGTATCTTGTTTTGAAATCCACACATGTGAAGGTGCTAATGTGACAAAATACTCTGCGCTTCCTTATGAGCAAGAGGTGCTGATTCCTCCATATGAGATGTTTAATGTTGTTGCTGTCAAGAAAATAGAAAATCAGAGAGGTCTTTGGTGTCAGACTGTGTTTGTGTTGAATAGCACTAGAACAAGAAGTGACCTGAACTGTGCTCTGTTCAAGAAACCAACCAAGACCATAACGAAGTACTATGGTGTTCACTGAAGAAAGTGCTTTGAATTTACATTATATAGTCATGTTCATATGTTCAGGACAATATATAATGTATATTGATACATGTGACACTTTGAAAGGCTAATTCAAAGAATAAGTAACCTGTGCTATAGCATCCAACAGTGGAAAACAAGTCACTTTTTCTAATGATGTACTAACATTAACATTATTTTGTTGTGTTTACCAGCTTACTATTAATCTGTAGATACTGCATGTTTCTTGTTGTTATTGAACATTGATTGTCTTGTTTTATTGAATCACAGCATTGGTCTGATTTGTCTCCAAAGCACTGGTTCAAATCAAAAGATTTGTAAAGGCTTATAACATATAGTATAAGACCCATGTATGTATCGCATATGTTTATTTTTTCCTTCATAAATAGATAAATATCAAAAATGTTAACACGTTTCCTATGTTCATTGTCAAGTCTTGTCCCTCCATGGCTGCAGTGTTGCTGCTCAGTTCAGTTTTCCATGTTTTTCCCCCCAGTTTTTAGTTCTTTGTATTTTTTTACATTGTTTTAATACATCTTCTGAATTTGGTCCAACCCTCCCTTGTCTCTGAGTTCACGTGATCTGACAGGCCTTTTCACCTGAAACACTCAACCCATTTTGCTCATGTCAACAGTCACAAGACAATATTTTATAGTTTTGACACAGAATCAGTTTGTTGAAATCCATCAAGACATGCTGAAAAGGAAAAGGTAAGTGTGGGGTGGACGGAACAAGATTATTTGCTCTGGCTTTCTATGTTGGATGCTGAGCAAGTGCAGCACTGACTTTTTAATTAAACAAAACAAATCCCCACTACAATAACCTGGGTACTGACTAGGAAACAAACAAATTTATCCATGTTCATTATTTTATTGGGCATAATTCGGCCTGTGGGTTCACATACAAAAATATAGATTCAGTACTTTTCCTCAGTGTCTCTTTAACCCTGTAAAGCCCACTGTTGCAGAATTACAACATCACTTTCAACAAATGTTTTTTTCTCTCAAGACCACATTTACATAGTTAATGGGTTCTATTGTTTGTCCTGACAATGCTATTGGATATAAGAAGTGTTTATAGGTCCGGTTATCTGGCCATGAACTCACTCTACCTGCAAACTTCGCGTCAAGCTCATCTCCTTTTTTTACATGACTGGATTTGTCAAGATTCAAGTAAGTAAAATTCATTACATATTTTTTTGTGTGTTTATTACAATGTCTAGAACACAGATATATTTAGTTATTTTGGAAAACATTAATCAAATTTGATTTAGAGATTGTTAAGTCCATGTTGTAATTCTACAATGCTGGGCCAGAGTGGTAGTCAAAATAGCCTGTGCTCCTTACACATTACATAAGGACACTGCACTTCTCACATGGTCACAAATTGAAATTTAAACGGTCAGATTCATTGTATCTAAGTTCTAAATGTGCTTTTCTGTTAAATTTGTACTTAGTTTAGTTTAGACCATAATTAAACACAGGAATGTTGTATGTGGGATTTGAAACTCCATCATCCAGAGCAGTATCTGTAACTCCCTGTATCTTTGTAGTTTATTTGTTTTTTAACTTCTAAATGATCCTGAGATTTTTTTTATGAGTGTTATCTTAGTAGCAGTTTATAGCATTAGGAGCTCTGAATGTTTTTGGGGGATACCTGTTGCATTGTTCTGGGACAGGTGTGAATGGTCTTGAATATGAACCTGTAAATGTTCTGGGGGGATGCATGTGTTCCTTTAGTATGATAAGTAGAGGGCATAATAGGCCAGACAGACAGTATTGTTTGAATGTAGTAGTGGAATTTTGATTAGCATTTGCACTGAAATTATAATACTTTGATGGATAATACTTAGATCTCTACCCTCGACACACGGTCTACCACCCTGTCTATTCTTTCAGTTTATACTACAATATAAGACCTATATGTATTATTCACTTATTTATTTTTTTACTTTTTCTATTTCAGAATGCCAAGATGTCATCGGACCACCATCCACTGGATGTATGCAAATACATGATTGCACATTTCACAGTAAAGACGAAGAGAGGATGCTGCAGACACTGCAACAACGGATGCACAAATACACTGTGTAGCAAGTGCAATGTTTGCATGTGCTTCTCAGATGAAAAGAACTGTATCAGGGACAAAAAAATGCAAAACACAGACTTCATACAAACCACATTGAAAGCGATAGAAGAAAAAGTTTTATAAATACAAATTTTTCCAATATTTTTATTAATAAATGCTTATTCATAAAAAATATGATTGTTGTGTGATTATTACTCATGATATATACTGTTATGGGGCTATGTAAGCAATCAACCCTGCAAATTAATGCTTAAATCTTAAATGCTCTGTATATCTGTTCAGACAAAGTGAGCACAAATACAGAAATTCTGCTCCTAACAAGGCCCAACATTGCAATATTACAACGTTTCCCTAAAAACTTACTAAAAAGTAAAAAATTTGAAAAATCTTTAATTTATACATCAGAGGCCTCCTAAAACAATATCTGAGAGGTCAAAAAATTGTTGCTCTTTTTTTTCTATATTTGGGTTTTACAGGGTTAAATACCATCTCAACCATCATTAATACTCAGTCACTCCCTTTCACACCCCAACCCTTTGAACTTCCTTTTTCCTTATTGAGACATAAGGCTGGATCAAGTCAGTGGCCTCAAAATGATGATTTATACACTGCAAAAAATGCTGTTCTTACTTAGAATTTTTGTCTTGTTTCCAGTCCAAATATCTAAAAATTCTTAGATCAAGAAGCATTTTCTAGACAAGTAAAAATTATTTTCTTGTTTTCAGGAAAAATAAGTCAAAATTAAGCGAGTTTTTCCTTAAAACAAGCAAAATAATCTGCCAATGGGGTAAGCAAAATAATCTTATTTCAAACTGAAAACAAGATTATATAGCTTATTTTTGGTTTGAAATAAGATTATTTTGCTTATAAAAAAGACAGAGACAGTTGGATCAGTAAAACATTGTAAAAAAGAGAGCCCAGTTTGCACTGAGACACTGCACATTTAGCCACATTCGGCCTGATTACGGACCACAAGGGCTGGTCTGATTTTGGGTGAGATATGGACATACCAACATGTTCTCCAACCAATACGCCTATATAGGTCATTTGTCACTTCCCTGAAATACGACCCATAGGAGCGTTTTGTAAAGCTGCGCCCCTATCGACAACAGGACACTTTCATTTTAATGCATTGATCCCTTTTATCTGCATCATATTTCGGGTTTCGCGTAGCTCAATTGGCAGAGCATTGCAATGACAATATGCAATCATGTGATCATGCGATCTTAGGTTCGATCCCAGAGAACACATGTGCTCATAAAGTGTATGCACTTTAATCACTAAGGGTAGGTTTAGGGTTGGGGTAGGTGTAGTCGTTAATAAATAACGAGTTTTGCTAAATGGAAATAGGAGAAATGGTGTAAAAAGTCCACACATTGTATTTAAATTAACACGCATTGTGATTGGTAACGACAGTCATACATCATTTCATGACGAAAGACATAATACGACACTGTCATTATTTTTACGGCAGCTAGAGGGTGCATGACTTTAAAATGTAAATATAGGTCATAATAAGGTGCTTGAAAAACGACCTATAGGGTCTTTTTTTGGAGGAGGAGTGCTGGGGGTGGGTCTT
The DNA here is from genome assembly GCA_003731715.1 of Anabarilius grahami. NCBI lineage: Eukaryota > Metazoa > Chordata > Actinopteri > Cypriniformes > Xenocyprididae > Anabarilius > Anabarilius grahami. The sequence continues at coordinate 360,845 of RJVU01019149.1, forward strand.
CTTTCACAATGAGGTAAATTGTATGTAGCAGTGTACCAGTTTAAAGGTGCAATATGTAATATTTTTGCAGTAAAATATAATTCAATAATTTAATAATAATAAATAATTTCCAACTATTTGTAAATCGTGAAAAAATTTCAATTTTAACCAAGGCTCCGGGACATGTGAGGAGTCGCCTGTCAATTGCGTCATACCCACGTTAACCCTTAAATCTAATTTTCTTGATTTTTAGCGAGTACCATGCTTTACCATGCCTCCGAGAAAAACACTATTTTGTGAAGTAGCTAACATAGCATAATCAGATGCAGCTTTATTTTTAATAACAGTAATACAGAATTTTCTCCATCATACAATTCGTTTTAAAATTAATTCCATGCCATTTATCAACACAAGCCATCCAGCATTTAATATGATATTCTAATATCGATCTATCTTACTGCAGTGTGTAACAGTGTCTCACAGCAGCCGCCGAGCGAACGCACAGAGTAATGTTATAACATCATTTTAAACACTCTCAAATATGTCTAATATGATAAACAGAGCTGCGTTACCTCATACTCATGACCGGAAAAGCGGAAGCAGCCCCGGCGACTGCGACATAATAAAAGTTCTGCTGCTCGTGAGGCCTGTGTTGCACAATCGCTCGAGTGGCCTCGTTCAGCTCCCACAACACTCGGTCCTACTCTGCTTCATACTACAGTAACATTAATAATCGCATCCATTAACATGTTTTCTTCCCGACTCCAATCCCTATTCTTTTGCACTGTCTGTTGAGGTGGAGACCACATGTCCCAAGATTCTGCTCTCAAACTTGGCATCATCAAGCTACGCCTTTGTTTTGAATAGGCCTCTAGCGACCTCTTTATTATTAAATTATTACATACTGCACCTTTAAGTAAACATAAACATAATATCATTTCCCTGTCAATGTTATGTCATATGTAATTGATTAGTGTTTTTTTTTTTTTATTCCTATTCATATTTCAGCACAATGGTGACCCACAAAACTCAGACAACAGAAACCCTTTAAATCCCAACTGAACATTAAACACTAACAGATCTCTCAAGATCTCAGCAGAGGAGGATCAAACAACAAAAAACAGCATTACCAGCTTCACTTATTACTAACCAGACTGACTTTATTTCTGTCAGATGTCTACAGACGTTTTTATTGAGAATCAACAGAGGTTTAGATGTTGATGATTTATTGAAAATTAAACAGTTTGTACCATTATGGAGTTCAGTGTTTACTTTAGTTGGACCCTTGACTTTATAGCATTAGTTTTTCTCTGCTGGTACAGGAATTATGGCTTTAAAAAAGCCAATAGAAATTTTGGGATGATCAGTTAGGTGTTTATTGATTATGTCATAATCATCATTAAACATTCTAAGCCACAAATCTCACCTCAAGATTTATTGCTGAACTAAAGTGTGTTAAATCATTAAATGCATTTTAATTTTTGTATTATAAACACGTTTTTGTATTTATCAACAAATATTCAATAGATCATCCAGAGCATTTCTCTCTGCTTTTTTTTTTTTTTTTTTTTTTTTNGATTTTGTTTTACAAAGTTACAGCAGCCAGAAAAAAAAAGAAAAGAAAAAAAAAACTAATGTAATAAAGTCAACAGTCAAGAGCCCAACTAAAGTACAACCTTTATTATTTTCAATAAATCATCAACATCTAAACCTCTGTTAATCCTCAATAAGAACCTCTGTATACGTATGACAGAAATAAAGTCAATTGAAGCTGGTAATGCTGTTTTTGTTTAATCCCCCTCTGCTGAGATCTTGAGAGATCTGTATGTGTTTAATGTTCAGTTGGAATTTAAAGGGTTTCTGTTGTCTGAGTTTTGTGGGTCACCATTGTGCTGAAGAGTAGATCCTGTGCTTCAGTCCAGGAAAAGACCAAGAAACACTGATGATATGCCACATGTTTTTACAGTTCTTTTGTATATTTTCATATTAGAAACTTTCAACTTTGAGTAAATATATTAACAGCATGTTAACACAAATATATTTTCATATATTATTCATGTAATGTGCGGAACGGGGCAACGGAGTTGGAGATTCACATGCAGGCTTTAATTACAGGAGAGCGTAGTCGTACAGGCAGTAGGTCAAACACCAGCAAACAGATACAGGAAAGGCAAGGCAAAAGAGTAATCCAAACACAGGCAATGGTCAAGGAAGGCAGCAAACGATCATCAAACAAGGAAACAGTCCAAGGTCAAAACACAGCCAAGGCTAACAAAGGCTAAACTTACACAGGCTGTGTCCGAAAACTGGAAAAAGCTGCCTTCTGAGGACACATTTCAAGGTAGTAAGGCATCAAGGCACGTCCGAATCCAATGTTAGCTTCACTTCCTGTTTCCCGAGATACCTTCATCTGATCGATTTTTGAAGGAAGCATAGATGTATCCTTCGCTGCCTTTGATATCCCACAATCCTGTGCTTTCCATTCTGTGACAGTTGAGCTAGAAAAATAAAGATGGCATCCGAAAGTTGCGTTTGCTGCTCAGTTTGTGTATAAATGTATGATTTTGACCAACATATTTCAGTTTTGATATCATTTCTATCGAGAAATTACTACTGTAGTAATTAAATCTTAGTTTAGTTCTCACCAAAGCTCGCGCTATATTGCTGTAGATCATTAAACTGTTATGCTGCCTCAGAAGTCTGTCCGAAATCAATTTCGTGAGGTGCCTTCATGCACAAACGCTGCCGTACAAGTCATTCTCTTATAAGACAGCGAGGCATCAAGACAGCTACCTAGGTTTTCGGACACAGCCACAGTCTCCTGTGTCTGAGGGAGTGCAGCTTATAAAGGGTTCCTGATGGAAAACAGGTGTGAGTATGATCAGTGCCTAGCTGGGGGATTGTGGGAAATGTAGTCCAGAGTGAAGTGACTGCGTGTGTGCAATGAAAAATTCTTAATGGTGAAACGGAGACCTCTGGTGGGGAGTGGAAGGAAGCAGCAGTGGGCGGAAACGTGACAATTCACAAGGCAAATATTGGCACAAACTGTCGTGCAAACACAGTTTTTTAAAAAAATCTAACAAGAGATTGCTCATTTGTTTGACTAAACAACTCTGCTTGTCCACAAATCACATTGAAAGACAAACAAGCGAGTTGTTGCACTCTGCTGAAGATCAACAGTATAGTCTCAGCCAGGAAATATTGAAATATTATGAATAAAACAATGAATGGGCAAAATTTTATTTTTAAAATATTATGAATGAAGAAATATATTTTCTCATGTCATGTGGCATAACAACTGAGTGGAATGTTTTGTCGCTAGTGGTGTTACGAAACGTGATCTCTTGTATCTAGGTCTATATCTGTAAAACGAGTCACATGACTTAGAGGAACACAGGGAAAAGAGAGACGGGAGGTCTGTCTGCAATGGGGTTTCTTTATAGACATTAACAAACAGACGATAAAATAATCTCTAATTTAGTGCTATAACCAACTGGAATTAATCAATTTAATCCATATATAATACTTAAAGACTTTTGGATGTTATCCCATCTCTCATTATTATGCTGACGAAAAGGGGAATTTTCCTTGCAATCTGTGATGCTTCCTGTTTTGTGAAAACATACTCAACCTAAACAGCTCTAATTCACTTCGAGGGAAAGCTAATGTAAGTAAATGTAATTCTGTTGTCTGACTTTTAATATGTGCAAGTTTAATTTATATGATTAATGCATGATTAATTGAGATACTGCATTTTAAAAGCAAAATTATTTTGACAAGCATAAGTGGATACAATATTTGCGTTGAAATTTCGAGCAGTTCCTAATGAAACAACTAAAGTGATGAAATTAACTGTTATATAATTCACCTACCAACTGATCGTTGCCTGTGTTTCTTATAGCAGCTTTCACTATCAATTTTACCATCATGATTCATAACTCATAAGACAACGTGAGGAACTTTCAAATTGAGCTAAAATAATGTTATGGAAGGACTGAGATGAAGTGAGACTGAATATACTACTACTACTAATAATAATAATAATAATAAATACTTTATTCATCTCTTTTAGGGAAATTAAAAACATCCAGTAGATCATATGCCTACTTAACAATTACAAACAAATAACACAAACACCCAACCAATAGTAAAATTAATCACAACAACAGCTAATATTAGTACATATAATAATAATAATAAAGAACATACATATTTAAAAGGCACATAGTCCTAAACATAAATGAACTCAAATTAAATAAAAACTAACAAATTGCACAATCCCTTAAAATCCATCAATACAAATGAAAATAAATAACTCAATTCAATAAATATCCAAACAGACCAGCACATTGCCACAACACATCCAGCATTATAGCTGCAATGATAAGAAAAGGGGTGGAAAATATAAAAAACTATTAATATCAGGATCATACAGAAATGCATCATAATAAAACAAGTGAAGAATGGTGTTCCTCTAGTCTGAAATTAGTCAAAGTCTGTATGATATGAAATATTATTAGTAAAAGTAATTTATCAAGAAGACTATTTTAGGAAGAGATCATCTGTGTATGGGAGCATAATTGTTAAAATGTTTATGATAAAAATGACTGCAGTCATGCATTGGTTTTATCAGTATTGATTTACATATCAGCCTTCCTAGCTTCACTCCAACTCTGATAATTATAATAAATGTTATTTTGACTTATTAAAGGGACACTATGTAACTTTGTGCCCTCTGTTGGTTAAAAAAACAAAACTGCATGCATTTTGTGGAAGAACATTGTTTTGGTTGTGCTTCGGCTCTGCACTGATGAATATGGTTATTCTACTGCTCATAAAACATTAATTACTAGGCTTAACCCTCATGTACTGTTCGATTTGAGTTACTCCTTGTATGGATTCAATACAATTCCCCAAAAATCTCACTATGAAAAAAAGAAAATCATACAATCATGTTTAAATAATTAACTTTTAATATCAATACTTTTCACACATTGCATATATGACAATTAACAGGTAAAACAACTTTATATTTCCTCAAACCTTGAAAATAAGAAGTTGTTAAACTCCGTAAGGCACCGAGTTGATGAGCTCTGACATACAACACAGAAGTGTTTTGTATTTTGGGTCTGTGAAGTTGCTTTTGAATGGCTGTCTATATGGGTCAAATTGACCCACAAACAGTACGAACGTATAAAATTTCTGTATGCACATTTGACAAAATGTTCATGACCCTAAATGAGAAAAAGTCACAACATTTCAAGAAAAACAATGTAGGTTAGATAGTATTTCAGATAGATTGAAAAAAAGAAATGATAGCTCATTTTTACCATATGTGGTTGACAAAATATTTTTTGTATTGAAATAATAGGGTGGTAAAAAACTAAAATATCAAAATATAACCAAGACATGTTATTATTTTAGGTCTGTACGGTTGACTTAGAGCCTTAAAATATGTGGGTCCAATTGACCTGTGAACATCACCAAGGGAACTAAAATTTAGTGTGTATATGTTAAAACACATCAGCATATTGAAATTTTGCATGCATGTTAAAGGTGGTACAGAGGATCTTTTCGTCGACTAAGTTTTTGAAATGAGCGCATGCGTAAGAACAACCCCCCTCCATTTCGAGGGAACGCCTCCCAAAACTCGTGCACGAGTATTGGAACACTCGTGTTGGGGGCAGTTGGGGGCAGTCGTGGCCTAATGGATAGAGAGTCGGACTTGTAACCCAAAGGTCATGGGTTCGAATCTCAGGTCCGGCAGGGATTGTCGGTGAGGGGAGTGAATGTCCAGCGCTCTCCCCACCCTCAATACCACGACTGAGGTGAGACCCTTGAGCAAGGCACCGTACCCCCAACTGCTCCCCGGGCGCCGCAGCAATGGCTGCCCACTGCTCCGGGTGTGTGTTCACGGTGTGTGTGTTCACTGCTGTGTGTGTGCACTTGGATGGGTTAAATGCAGAGCACAAATTCCGAGTATGGGTCACCATACTTGGCCACATGTCACTTCACTTTCACTTTCACTTTCATTCGCTGTGTTATTAAGCCGGGCACACATTTAACGACTAGCTAAAACATTCTAAGACTATGCTCAACATACAGCGATTGTTTCCTGCTCCTGAAGCAGATTTATATACTTTCACATGGAATTTGAACACCGACTGTAATCGCAGACTGAACGCAACTGGCTCTGACTGGACGCGTTTGAGCGCGATCAGTCATAAGTATCAATTTACATTCATAATCGGCCTTACAATCGTTAAGTGTTTTCGCGACTTAAAGCCGCGCACACACTTAGTGGATTCATTATGTCGGACTCACCGCAGGTAACTCATAATCTGCAGTTGTTACTCCTGTCTCCTGACAAAAACATTGCATGCGGCGCCTGTGGAGTGTGGAAAGTTACTGGAGCGCGCAACCGCGCGTCTCTCACAAGGAACGTCATGGCAGTGATTGACAAGCCAGAGGGCCAATCCATGCACGTCTCTCACAAGGAACGTAATGGCAGTGATTGACCACCAGAGGGCCAATCGTTTACGTGATGATCGCGTAAACGATTGGCTGATGTTTTTAAGGCCCTACCTCGTGCACAGATGATGTATATTAATAATATTCCTTTCAGTTCACCTAATAAATAGTCTTTTATCAGTTAGTAAAGACAGTTTCAAGTAATATTGCAAAAATGTATAAAACAAAACATCCTCTGTACCACCTTTAATGAATGAAAAAAGGTCACAAAATGTCAAGAAAAAAAATAGGTTAACTGATGTTTCCAACAACTCAAAAATCAAAACGGGTCAAATTGACCTGCAACAGTACACAAGGGTTAAGAGACATAACCGGTTTAGATGGGAAAGATCTCAAGCTGAGCAGAAGACATTACTGTAGCTTTACCATTAATGGGCACGGTACTTCCTTGAAAATAAATTCCAGCACAGTGCTAGAACAACCCCTTCACAATAGACTATGCTTTAAAATGACCCTGTTTAAACCTGGTATTAAGATTCGTTTTGGTGGATCGGATCATAAGTAGACGAGGGAGAAACATACACATTTACTACTGATGTTTTAATCCATCTCTTTTGTCCACTTTCAGCCACTTCTGTCCTGATTTCTTCAAGGGGAGGGTCTATGGGCAGGTGAATGTATGGGTTTTTTCTTATCTTTCAATCTAATGGACGAAATAAGCCTGCGCAATTTGAATATAGAGACGACGGGAAAACTGACCATTCTAAAATGCTTAACGTGTAATTAAATGTGTTGTGTTCATATTCTGGAGTCATCTGCTTTTCTGTACATACACTGAAAAAATTATACTTTGGACCAACTTTAAAAAAATTGCCACCCAAACACTATGAGTGTGTGTTAGAAATCAGCAATGGTGAGCGAACATTGTGCTTCATCTTCAAAACAAACTTGGGTCTCCAGCTGACAAATTGTAAGTACCAGTCTGGCTAACACGCAACCCACTGCTCTGGGTGTGTGTCCATGGATTGCAGCGTGTGTTTTCACTACTCACTGCTCCTAATGCGTGTGCACTAACTTGGATGGAGGACAAATTCCGAGTATGGGCTACCATACTTGGCCTTCACATGTAATTTTCACTCCACTTTCATAAGGTTTTTTTTTTGTGGCTGTTCAAACACATTCGACAACATGAGTGTTGTCCAGTTGAATGCATTTTTGAAAGTGGACAAGCTCAAAATGTTTTATACCCTGCATACACATGTATTAGTGTTGTCCACATGTGATCTGATCAACCAAAACGCATCTTAATACCAGGCGTAAAGAGGGCCAATGAATTGTTAAAGTAAATTATTGTAATCTGTTTAATAAAATACCTTACTCACCTGTTGAGTAATAAATACACCATCATCTCTGCATTGCTTTTACAACACTTCAAATCCTTCAGTTCTCACCATCTCCAAAGAGCCAAGCTAATGTTGATTCTGGTTGTATTACAGCCTCTATCGTGTTCTCTTTTTGCCAGCAGACTCTCCTCTGTTCGCTGTTTGTTTAAAACGAGTGATTCCCCAAAGGTTGGAGATTCAGCTGCTCCATGTCAATCACTTGTTGTGACAACAATCCTCTGCCCCTCCCACACCAGACATGCATCAAAGTAGGTTGAGCAACTTTTCTCTGTTTATGGATGTGATGAGACACATATGGGCGAGTGACATATGTACACAATTTTTCATGAAAATCATCCAGATAGGTCTAAAATAAACACTTATAATAGGCTTACAAAAGATTGATAGTGTATTGAATCATTATTTAAAATTTGATAATTTTAACATTAAAAAAAATGAATAATGCAGCTTTAAATTGTTCACAGTGTTTAGTACATTAATAGTTCAGTGTTTCATAAAGATAACTGAAAAAAAGTTTCAGATTAAATGCAAATTTGCAATTAATTAAACCAAATCTAATTATATTTACACTTGTACACAACACAAATATATTCAGCTCATGTTTCATGTAGTAGCTATTTTCTCTTTTTGGTAATTTCATGACAGTCTTTAGAAAAGGCTTTTATACTGTAATACTGAAGAAATATTTTCAGCTCTAATATTTCTATAATCATTTATTTTAATCAAACCTTTCATTAGGAAGTTTATGAACTGAAGCTATCGAGACGTTCCCTGACTGAAACATGAAAAATGGGAAACAAATCATGTGAGTTGTGTGTTTTAAATAAATATACAGATTTTAAAATCTTTATAACATTAAATATTTCCCTGTGAATCTGTGATTGGAGTGTCTATATTACAATTTATAAATTATTTTTAGCACAAGAGGACCAGCAGTGCTTGTTAAATGGCAATGAAGGTGATGAAGGTGAGTATATGAACATATCTGTGTATTTAGATTTATTATTATTTATTACATTTCTTTGCAATATGAAGTACAGACCTTTTAAACACAGTGTATTTCATTTTGATATATAAGAAGATTTTTAATATAACTAAGGCAGGCAGAACAGGAACAGAACAGAAGCTAAAACTGTGCCTAACGTTACACCAATTATATCATATAAACAATATAAGCAAAACATTACTGACTGCTGCACCTTTAAAATATATTTCAATTTCTTTTAATTAAAATTTTCACTCTTTCAGAAATTCAGCCTGTTTTTGAGGAACTTAAGCTTGTGTTAATTGGAAGTCATGGTTTTGGAAAAAACTCCATTGGTAATGCCATCCTTAGGAAAAAGGTCTTCACATTCTGGAGAGTTCGTAAACATGTCGACATTAAAGAGACTCGTACAGTATCACGAAGACTGATCCATTTAACTCGCACCCCAGGCTGGAAAGAAGACTGGAATAATCCAGAGAAAACCAAAAATGACATTTTTCACTGTGTGAAGTCCTTATTTATCACGAGACCTGACGCAGTGCTCTTGACTCTTAAAGTGAACTCGAAACTGTCAGAGTTCACCATCAGCACACTAGAGAATCTCCTTACTGCTCAGCTGTGGGATCATACTATAGTGCTCTTCACACATAGAAACAAACTGGACTATACCATTGAGGATTATATCATACGCCAGCAGCTTCAACCTTTAATTGACAAATGTGGACAAAGATATTTTGTGATCCAAAAAAACTACAGCCAGATTACTGACACAATTGAAGAGCTCATTGCCAAGAAGAACTTACCCTGTTGTTTTAAACCTCATGATCAGATAAAGGATGATAATATAATACTGTCAGACTTACAAGTCCTTGTCATGAGAATCAAATCTAAAATCAGTTCTATAAAGGACAATAAACGCTCGAATAAAGCGCTACTCGATTCAAAGGATAAAGAGATTGAGAGGCTGAATACCATTGTTGAAGAAAAAGAGAAGGAGATAAAGGAGCTACAATCAAGAATTCGAGATAGACCTGACCTGTCTGCCCTACGCAGAAGAATTACTGAACTGGAAGATCAACTAAAGGAAAAGAATGACGAGAATGTAACACTGAAAAAGAAGATTGAAGAATTGACAAAAGAGTTACAAGTGCTTCAAGAAGAGGATCAACATGCAGGCTATCGTAATACACTCTGTCAAGATGTCAAACGGAAATCCACGACAAGCAAAACACAAATGCAGTTACATGATCTTTCTTCAAAAGGTATGAAGATAGTACAAATGTAAATGTTCAAAATACGTTCATTGATAAGTGCTGTGATCATAATCATTATGTGTGATCATGTGTGTAAACATCTTTTTTTGGATCAGATTTGAGCTTTGAGTGTGTTAAAATATTTGAATTGGCAAAACCATATGCGACCATATGTTGAGAATTATCCATTTTTTTCTCACAAAAAAAATATTATTCTTTAAACGCTATTTTGTTTTTGTAGAATTGGTGGTTATGAATAATTATCTATGAAATAACTATTTATTATTTTTAAATAATTATTTTGTTCAGAATTTGAAACATGTTTTGCTTTCAGACATATTGGTGGCCAGTTGTTTTGTGTGGATATATTTGTACATTAATTATTCAGTTTTAAATGTATATAAAATTAGTATTTCATTTTTTGCATTTATCTATAGTATAATAATATTTGTACACAATTATTAGTAAATGAAATGCAGTGAATTACTATATCATTTCATCTCATCTGATCACATTCCCACAGGCTGGAGTGAGACTCTTCTTAAGATCTTGGAAATGCTGGATGATTATGAAGTGAAGAAATTGAAATTCTTCTTAAATGAGGTTGAAGAATTCACAATATCTATTGACTCAATGGACAGAGTTGATCTAACAAAAGCAATAAAACATCAGTGGGATAAACAACAGGCAGTGCTGAAATTACGAGACCTCATCAAGAAAATCCCTCGAAATGATGATAAAATGATACAGCAGTTTGTACCTTTCTTGGAGGAAATTGGTGAAACATGGTGATCATCAACTATTATGCAGTCATCATTTCTTTCCTAGGACTGCTTCATTTTAATGAGATATTTCTTCCCAGGGAAGTCTCACATGTCTTTATTGAAATTAGGCACTGGAATATTTTTATCTTCAAGAACCCAGAGAACCATGAAATTTGTCTAATGATTAGTTCCTACCCAGGGGATAGGGAACATTCTTAGAACATTCTGTCAAGGTTCTCTCAAAGTTATGAACATTCTTCTAATAATGTTTATATAATGTTTGTTCAAAGCTGTCTTGTTTTTAATGATGTTCTCAAAATGCTAGCACAAAAACAGTATTGAAACATTGTTCATGGAAGGTTTTTTCTTAAAGAATTTAGTTGGATGTTCATCTACCATTTTTTGAGACGTTATTTCAGCATGTTCAGTGAACATTCAAAAATAATGTTATAATGTTTGCAAAAAATTCTGTTAACATTTGTATAACCAAGAAAAAAAAAGACATTCTGAAATAATGTTTTCATAACTTGAAGGGATAGTCTCTTTCAAAAATTTGGGCTAAACTGCTTGATTCATATATGGATTAGTTTTCTATTAAATAGATATTCGATTAGATATCTATTAATAAACTTTTTGAAGTGCCAAAGATCAAAAAAATTCATTTTGGGGTGAACTAACATTAGCAAAAGATTATTTGAACATATATTGTTTACTTGGGTATGTGGTTACATTTTGAATATTTGCAGCATTAACTATTTAAAAAGGTCACAGCTAAATTTAGTCTTGTCTAGAATATACACTCACCTAAAGGATTATTAGGAACACCTGTTCAATTTCTCATTAATGCAATTATCTAATCAACCAATCACATGGCAGTTGCTTCAATGCATTTAGGGGTGTGGTCCTGGTCAAGACAATCTCCTGAACTCCAAACTGAATGTCAGAATGGGAAAGAAAGGTGATTTAAGCAATTTTGAGCGTGGCATGGTTGTTGGTGCCAGACGGGCCGGTCTGAGTATTTCACAATCTGCTCAGTTACTGGGATTTTCACGCACAACCATTTCTAGGGTTTACAAAGAATGGTGTGAAAAGGGAAAAACATCCAGTATGCGGCAGTCCTGTGGGCGAAAATGCCTTGTTGATGCTAGAGGTCAGAGGAGAATGGGCCGACTGATTCAAGCTGATAGAAGAGCAACTTTGACTGAAATAACCACTCGTTACAACCGAGGTATGCAGCAAAGCATTTGTGAAGCCACAACACGCACAACCTTGAGGCGGATGGGCTACAACAGCAGAAGACCCCACCGGGTACCACTCATCTCCACTACAAATAGGAAAAAGAGGCTACAATTTGCACGAGCTCACCAAAATTGGACAGTTGAAGACTGGAAAAATGTTGCCTGGTCTGATGAGTCTCGATTTCTGTTGAGACATTCAGATGGTAGAGTCAGAATTTGGCGTAAACAGAATGAGAACATGGATCCATCATGCCTTGTTACCACTGTGCAGGCTGGTGGTGGTGGTGTAATGGTGTGGGGGATGTTTTCTTGGCACACTTTAGGCCCCTTAGTGCCAATTGGGCATCGTTTAAATGCCACGGCCTACCTGAGCATTGTTTCTGACCATGTCCATCCCTTTATGACCACCATGTACCCATCCTCTGATGGCTACTTCCAGCAGGATAATGCACAAAGCTCGAATCATTTCAAATTGGTTTCTTGAACATGACAATGAGTTCACTGTACTAAAATGGCCCCCACAGTCACCAGATCTTAATCCAATAGAGCATCTTTGGGATGTGGTGGAACGGGAGCTTCGTGCCCTGGATGTGCATCCCACAAATCTCCATCAACTGCAAGATGCTATCCTATCAATATGGGCCAACATTTCTAAAGAATGCTTTCAGCACCTTGTTGAATCAATGCCACGTAGAATTAAGGCAGTTCTGAAGGCGAAAGGGGGTCAAACACAGTATTAGTATGGTGTTCCTAATAATCCTTTAGGTGAGTGTATATCCATTTGTTAAAAAATAAATAAATAAATAAATAAATTGTTATTTAGTTGCTCAACTGACTTCAGGGAATCACTGCCATTTAAATATCTTCATACACTGTGATGACGTGATCGTGTTGGAGCATCAGGGAAAACAGGCACTGGAAACTGGCAACTTCATGCACCTTTGTCTTTTTATGATTTCAAAAAATGTTGTCTCTTTTTTAAAATTAATTTCACATTAAAACTTGATTTTTTTTAACATACTTTAATTATTTGTCTTTGTGACTTCTAAAATGTTAATTTTATGATTTGCAAATAATAGCCTATATACAAATTATAAACAACTGATAGGCCCATTTTTTATTGTGAAATGTGAATTTAGGTTTAGCATTTAATTCATGTTTAATCATGCCAACATTGTCACGCAACAGATAAATGGAATATAAACAAGAGTTTATTAGGCTACAGGCTGGGTGGATAAACAGGAACATGAGCCAGCAGAGGTGAGCAATGCAGTTCAAGGTAAACAGATGATGACTTAGCTGAGTGGTAACAATAGTGTCTCCTGTAGTTATGTGACATTTGACACGAAGTTTGTAGGCTATATAAAAAAACCCCCGAAACATCTCACAGTGAAGCACCGGTGTTACAATATATTTGGTTCCTGAAATATTCTGTTCCACTGGGTGGCGCTTACGCGAATATTCATGATATTCTTCTATTGTGGGCGTGTCCTTGAGACAACATGCAAGCAAATGGAACTGAAAATATTAGTACACGCTCCTCAAATCGCATCGGTTTAATGGATTATTTCAAAAAGGTAATAAAATATTCAATGTTAGTCAACAGTTCACATGTTCAAAACAATGCATAGTTTGTGTAATATGATAAATCGTCTGAGCTAATTGAGTACAGGACAGGCATTCAGATAAACAGTTAATGTAAGGATACAGCAGAGCAAACATGAGCCAATAACCTTGATTTACACTGATAACATCTGAAAGTCTTGTTTGGCACCAGTTGCTTTACAGAGCATCTCATCCTCATGAACAGCTCCAGATTTGCAGCTCTTGCTGTGAGATGTTACTCCAATCTTCCATCAAGGCAATTCACATTTTCAAACATGTCTGGTGGGACTTATGGTTACATGTGGTTTGGCACTGGAAGGACAATCAGCTGTCCTTCTGTCTCCCTGTAGCACTGTCTCAGGCATCTTACATTACACACATTGCAGTTTATTGCTCTGTTCACATCTGCAGTCCTCGTCTCCTGCAGCAGGACTAAGGCACGTTCACACAGGTGTTCAGAGACCCTGGGCATCTTTATTCTGGTGTTTTTCAGAGTCGGTAAAAAGGTCTCTTTAGTGTCCTAAGTTATTGTAACTGACCTTGATTGACCTATTAGGTGCATGTGCAATAATTGAAAAACATGACAAACATTGTTAAAACCTTTTCTAAAGATCTGTAAAGCTTATTTGGAATGCACAAAATTTAAAACAATGTGTGAAAAGAAGCAATGCTAAATGTGAGGTAAATTTTAAAACAGGGCCTTGGCACTCTGTAACAGCCTTTATGCATGTCCAGATCACACACTGCCAGAGCTATCCAAGACTTCAGCTCTCACATCCAGTCTGAAACAGACAGCGACTTTACAAGATGATGAGTATAATGTGGAAAATCACAAAAGCAAAACAAAACCATATTATGACATTGGTGATAATAACAAGTATAACGTCATCTTGTAAAGTAGCTGTCTATTTTTTCTGTGCATTTGTGCAGTATTACCTCAGAAATAAATTATATTATTATCAGAATTATTTTATTTGACTGATTTTGAAATTGTTTTAATTCAGGTGTTGTTTGAGTATGTATGTTTGACACATTTCAGGGATTTGTGCTGCAATATCCTGCCTTGTCAAACTTTAAATAAAATCAGAATCAGAATGTGCTTTATTCGCCAGGTGTGCACAAACACACAAGGAATTTGTTGTGGTTTTCTACAGAAGCTCTTGGTACACACATACATATGACATGAGAAAAGAAACATTTAAATAAGTAAACTAAGAAAATAATAAATAAGTAAAATAAAAAAAATAATAATACTTATGTGGTATACATCTGGAACAGAAGACATACAGATTTGTATTGTATATACAGCAGGGTGAATAGAATATATATATATATATATTTACACAATTTTTTACTCTCTCTCAAGTACTAAAAGTGAATACTAAAACGGGTAATTGCTATGTTAGCTGTTTAAGCTGGAGATAGCGTTGGGGAAAAAACTGTTCTTATGCCTAGATGTTCTAGTGCACAGAGATCTGTAACGTCTGCCTGAGGGCAGAAGTGCAAACTAAACTATAAATGAAACTAAACTATAATTTCCTATCATAATTATAATATTTTAAACAAAAAATAACATTCTTTAAGTAGCTGCTGGAATGAAGACTGAGGGATTATATTCCAAAAGAATATTTTATTACCTTTTCGAAATAATCTATTAAACAGTTGCAATTTGAGGAGCGTGTAATAATAGGCTTGTTCGACTTGATGCAGCGCCGCACAGACCGATCGGCGGCTGACTTGAAGCAGTGCATGCCGGTAAGAAATTTTGTCCGACTTGAGACAGCGCCGACACCATATGACTGTGACGTATGGCTTCAAAGTACCGTGAGAGCGATTCGAGATCAGCCGCCTGAGTCAGCCAGCGCAGTTTCTTAAGAGGAGCTGCACGAGCTCTGATGACAACACAGCTGTTTCACGATTGGCCGGATTCACCGCATGACAACGATCACGTGTGTTTCGTGTTTATTGTCACGCCTTCAGTTCTGTTTTTATAACAGTTAAAGCTCTTTTCATGTAGTCGCGATGTTATATTGTGTCATGTTTATCAAAATAAAACGGATAAAAAACAAAGACCCCACTACATTGGCATTTAAATAATATAATATGCTTATGTTGAACTTTATTCTTGTAAAAACAGACGCTGTAAGCAGTACATAAAGTATTGAATGAAAATGTCTCTGAAACATCAGTGTATTAGTCAAATATTGCATTTATTTCACATCAGCTGTGATAAAGTATACAAACGCAGCACGAGCGTCACTATGAGAAGCAGAAAGTGTCCGACTTCATGTCTCCGTTTTCAGCTCCTCCCCGCCTGCACACGGCTACTCTCGCCGATCGGTTGCATCGGGCCGCAGCCGATGTCGAACACACCTTTCGTTTTCACACAACCACGTGACTGCTTCTGATTCAAATAACATGAACCCTTGCGCAGGTATCAAGTGTCATTCGCTTTTTTTTTATAAGAATAAATCAATACGAATAAATATTTATATGTGTAGTTTTGTCCATGTTCAGTTTGTATTTATTCCCATTTCCCAGTTCATAAGTAGGCTACTTCAACTGACCATTCTATGATAATGTTTGCTTATTTTGGTAATGCCCAAGCTATTTTTCCTCAAATTTATTCACAGCCTCATTTATTCAAATTGTGTAAGTAAAATGACTATTTTTTGTATAGACATTATTTTTCATTATTATACGCATTTCACAACACAAACTGATATATTACATGACAGTCAAAAAATTGCTGGGTCGTCTCGGATGCATAGGCAGTTTTTTTCCACCTTTTGACCTCGAGATGTCGTTATAGTGTGCACCGTATTGAAAAGCTTCGAGTAATGAACCTTTTTACGATACAGTTGAAGGAAATCCACGGTGCTTCACAAAGCTTCATTTCGCCATCATAGTCTCTTGTGCAGGTTCTAAATCTTACTGATCAGAAACATACATTTTTTGAAATTCACTTTTTTGATATGGGTGTGTGCAACATTGAAGCACAAAGAAATCATTTCTTAACTGACATGACAAAACAAAGGACTCTCATAAAATGTCTCCTTTTTTTTAATGAATGTCAGTGATATTGGGTGTTTCCAAGTTGAATTTGGTCAAACTTAATACTATGAGCTGTTTTCTAGGAATTTTATATAAGGTTTTGGAACATCCAAGGGTTTAGAACAATTTAGAACCCCTTTCTTCTTCTTCTAGTCATATTCATTAAATAAGAATGAAAATGAAAAAGGCATAATTGCAATACACCCCAACTACAGTTTGGTTGCAGCAACACATGGTCAAAACATCTGCTGAAATGCATAATACCCAATATTCAATATTTATCCTTCTATATACATTTTCATAAAGGTCAGCTTTCTACAATTTTGAAAGCTGACCTCTAATTCACATCCTGTTTTTTTGTTGTTGTTGTTGTTTTTTCCACTTTTACTCCAACAGAATTTGTCCAATCCTCAACAAAATTGGTGTGCTATAGCATTGCTATACTTGCAGCTATAGTTATTTAAAACAAAAAGAGCTATGAAACTGTTAATTTGCAGATGTACATCTCATTTATTTTTGTGATGTGAACCGAACCCATTATAGATGTGTTTGTGTCTCTTCCAGGAATCTAGAGAAAAAGATTCACATTTCCATCATCAGAATTTGCTCATCATGGTGTCAAATTTGTTTGCCGCTGGCAATGACACAACCAGTGTGACACTGATGCTCATGACCAATATCCTCATATACAAGATCAGAACTGCATTTTTATGAACTGCACAGTTCAGGCCACTTCTTTTTCTGAACACAGTGTCACACTAGAGACCTTTCTGATCTCCTCTTGTCTTTACCATAAATGTCTCATACGGAGGAATCAGCATCTCTTTCTCATGAGAAAGCTTAGAATACTTGCCACATCAGCACCTTCACAAGTGTTAGATTACAAAAACCAAAAACAGTTCTAAACTCTTGGCTACTCTAGATCAAGAAATTATGATGCAAATGAACTTCTTTGTTTAGAGCACCCTTTTCTTATACAACTTTTCAATCACAGTAATTTCATTTATATTTATTTTGTTTAATTAAGGTTACTGCATGTAACTTTGACAGAGTGAGAACTGCTCAAGCTTTATTTGCATGTCTCACCAGGAACTCAGTTCGTCTAGTGTGAAACCACACATAGACCTTCATCACACTTCAGCTGTTATATCCCACAACCTGCACATTTTCAGCGATATAAAAAGCCACCTTCCTCATCTCTTAGTTTCAAACGTCATTGTCGTCTATCTGTGAGCAAGTGACTTTCTGATCTTGTCCTCTCATCATTGAGCTCCGGAAAAATAAAGATAAATAGACAAGGTAAAATTGGGAGTAAAGTAAAATTTAAATATTGATATAGAACACAGGTTTAATTGCATATTGTTTTTTACCTTTTTTTCAATCCAACAGAAAATACACAAAAATGTAAAACTGTGTTTTGTAAGATGTTGGTGAACACATAACTGTGTATTGCTATTTCAGTGATAGATTTATTATTTGTGAGATGCTGTTGTGTTTGTTAATTTTTCCAGAATCTGTTCTTCAATAGATCATCTGAGGGATTTGACTGAATCAAGATGCTGCTGATCATTGAAGCTCTTCTTCTCATTTTAGCTGCTCTAGGACAGGTAAGCTTGTGTTCTAGTATGAATATTACAGACATGAAGAATACTGATGATTGATCATTATGATTCCTGTTGCTGCAGGATCACAGAGCTGCCGCAGGACAGATATTTCCACTGGATATGGCACTGAATTCTGTTGATGACCAATATGAGGGTTGTACAAAGGAAATGGCGAATCTAGTGAAGACAAAATATCTGAAGAAGGAAATCAATGACTCTTCTGAATTTAGGGATACTTGGCATGATGGTGAAAATAAAGCTAAGAAACCACAGGATAATTTGAAACAGATTCATTCAGTCGCCATTTATGTGTACACTAACCACAATTCGCATGTATATCGTAATTTCAACAATGCTGTTCGTGGTGAGAAACAAAAATACAAAGACCAGGAATTCAAATGGTATTCACTTCACTTTCTGTTAACAGAAGCAGTACAGATTCTGAAGAAAACAGGAAACGAATGTTATTTAACTTATCGTGGTACAACTGTTGAATTTGATAAGAATGTTCTGAACAAAGAGGTTCGTTTTGGTTCATTTACATCCTCCTCTCTTGATCGTAAAGTAGCAATTGATTTTGGACCTAAATCTTGTTTTGAAATTGAAACTTGTGAAGGTGCTGATGTGATCAAATACTCCAAGTATCCTGACCAGAAAGAGGTACTGATTCCTCCTTATGAGAAATTTAGAGTTGTTGATGTCAAGACAAAAGGTCAGGAAGGTGCCTGGTGTGACACTGTGTTTAAGTTAAAAAGCTCTGGGAAAATAAGTTACCTGAACTGTGGTGCTGATGCAAAACTGGTTGACAGGGCCAAACTTTAAATATTCACTTACTGTGTCTCGTCAAGTCAAAAGTCGCTTCCTTTATAATGTTTAATAGCTTCATTAATTCTGAGTGATAATCATCTTTACAAGTTTAAAGTAAATGAAATATTGTTATTTTTTTATCTAGTTTCACAGTTTTCACATGTAACTGTATGTTGTGTAAGGGGAAAGTGAATAGGCAAAAGCTTGTTAATAGGCATAATTTTAACTACATGTTAATAATAATGTACCAGCTAAAAGGGTTCCCTGTATAGTTTTACAGCATTATTTGAGTTTTGTACTGTACTGTACCTGGTATATTTCCAAATAAATTGATATTGAAATGAAATCGAATCGCAAAAATTTTTTCAGCCTGTTTTGAGTTTTGTTTTTGGTCTGTTTTTCTGTTCTGTTAGTTTCTTGGTTGGTTTTTGTTAATTAGTTCAGTTCTCCTTTGTTCCCTGCATGTTTGTTTCCTAGGTTACTGAGTATTCTGTTCAGGTGTGTCTAGTTAGTCTCCCCCTTTGTTTGCTCGGTGTATTTAAGCCCTCAGTTTCAGACCTTGTCCACATGTACACAGGTATTTTTATAAACTGATATTTTCCTGATTCGGTTAAAAAAAGTGTCCAAATGAAACTACAATAACATGCTATGAAGCGCTGTCAAGAGCATGCCAAACCAACAGATGGCTATACAACCCTAATCATAAAGCCATTTTGGCCAATCAGAAGCCTGGAATATAGGTTATTACCGGTTATGGTTCCAATCAAAATCTCCGGTATTACAGTCTACCGTCTTTTCTAAAAATTTTCACCCTGGCAGGAGTTTTCAAAAATGTTTGGTTTTAGTAACTGGATACTGCATTTGCGTGCCAAACCACATAGAAAAAGCTGCGGTTTTAAAAATACCTGTGTTCGTGTGGACAGGGCCTCAGTTTGTTCCTTGTCTTGCATTGTTTAACGTTGATGTGTATTTGGTTGTTGTTTTTCACAGTTATTCTCCTGTTTGTTGTGTTGATTATCAGATTAAATTCTGTCTGAGCACTGAGTCGTGTGCTTCATTACAGCCACCTACTCTGTGACACAGGCCTAATAAAAACACAGTCGGTCTACCAGTCATTGTACCATCTAAACATTAAATTGTTATCAGTAAACCTAATGAAATTCTGTTCAGTTATTAAATGTTTTGACAATCACAATACAGTTCATATGATGCAAGATTTTTTTTTTTCTTTGAAATAACTCACCCACCCACCACCGCAGGACTAATTCTTACTCTGAACACTGAAAGGCAGCCCTGGTATTTATTGTTTGAATTTCATAAATAAAACTTAGAGGATATGAAAGCTGAGACTTTGTTTCTTATTAAAACGTATTTATTAATTTAAAACTATTTATTAATAAACTTTCTCTGTCTTGTCTGTTTCCTTTTTGGACACGTGGTATGAGAACAGTGTCAAGTTTTTTTTGTTTTTTTTCTTAAATAAAATATCAGTAAAAGAACTGAAGCTCTTCAGAAAATGTTCAACCTCAAAGGGTTAAACTTAATATTATATGAGGTGTTTAATTAAATATTCATTCATTTTTGAGGTTTACAAATTCTGCAACTCTGCACCACTATCTAGGATACCTAAAAAATGTTTCAAACCCTGCATTTGTGATTTTGTTATATGCAAATGATAAACATCAAAGCATCAAAATTCATAATTTATCAAAAAGCAGATAATAATAACTAAATAACCATTTATCTTGATCCTTCTGCAGGTTCACCTGAATATAATTTGAGCAATTTTAAAGTCATTTGGTTACAACACTACCCACTGGTCAACGTGTATGCATCATATTTAACTTAACATATATAGAGCAGGGGCGACCGATCATGCTCCTGGAGGGCCACTATCCTGCAAAGTTTAGCTCCAAATCAAGGTCTTTCTAGGTGTACTAGAAACTACCAGACAGGTGTGTTGATGCAGTGTTGTAGTACTCGAGACTCAGACTCAGTCTTTAACTCAGTCTTGAGACCATATTGTAATGGTCCAAGAAGTGGTCTTGTCATGGACTCGTGTGCATTTTGACTCGGAATTGACTCATACTTGAACATATTAGGAATCTGACTCATTCCCGAGTCCACTCGAGTCCCATTCAAAATATTTCATGATTATTACTGTATGTTATTATTTCTGTAAATTGATGTTTGGTTGACACATTCAATGATTGGTGATTTTCTTGTGCACAGCTGTGCATGACTTGAGACTAACGTTAATGCAAAGGCAGCAAGATTCAGGTAGTAGCGGGAAGTTCGGATCGTTTTATTGACTCGGATCTTTGAATCTCGTTCAGCAAAATGAACAAATCTTTTTTCAAGTCATTTCGTTCAGTTTAGCAGAATATAACGTCTCGGTTACAAAGGTAACCCTCGTTCCCTGAAGGAGGGAACGGAGACGTACGTCGGACAGACCGATGAATAGGAATCTCGCTAGAGAGGCCAATCTACTTCAAGTGTAACTAAACGAGCCAATGCACATTGGCATGCAATCATATGCATCAGCTGCTCACCTCGCAGTGCGGGTATATAATGAGCAGCAGGTGCGTTGCATCTTCAGGTTTTCGCTGAGGAGCCGAACCAAGCAGGCGGCAGCATCAGCAGGACAACGACTGTGGCGACGGGACGTACGTCTCCGTTCCCTCCTTCAGGGAACGAGGGTTACCTTTGTAACCGAGACGTTCCCATTCAGTCGGTCACGTTCGACGTACGTCGGACAGACCGACGAATAGGAATCCCTACCAAAGCGCCACAGGAGCTGCCCCCTTCCAGTGCTCTGTTGTAAGCCACCTGAACCCCCTTGCCTGAGGACGGTGGGACAGGGCTAACACAGAGAGTGTCGATCACTGCTGTTCCCCAAAACCCATTCAGTGAGACTATTGGATAACGCTGGTAAAGCGTACCCTTTCGTGGAAAGGAACGCTGCGGAAGCCACATCCTTCCCCGAAGGAGTCATGTGGAGGAGTACATATGGACTAACCTTGTAGGCTGTACTACATATGGAAGAACTGGGGTGACTCCAACTCGATGAGAGGTGGGTTCTCCCAGAGGGAAAGACATGGGCTTCGTTTAGGAGCAACCGTGGAACCAACCACATGGGATCCCCGTAGGGTCACTCATATGGAACCCAGCCTAAACCCGGTTCTCAAGGATGCAACGGAGTATAGGTCTGGCGCCAGACGCTCCGCCACAACATCCATGTGGTATGGATGTTGTTCCTCTCCATCTTCTTAAAGATTCATTTGAAACCATTGGTCCTAAAATTCTCGCAATTATTAATAGCAGCCTGGCTTTGGGAGTTGTACCTAAGTCTTTTAAACACGCAGCTGTGGAACCAGTAATCAAGAAATCTAATTTGGATCCATCAGTTTTTGCTTATTATAGACCTATCTCGAAACTTCCATTTCTATCCAAACTATTGGAGAAGGTTGTATTTGGACAATTGAATTCTTTTTTAGATTTACATGGTACATGAAGTGTTCCAGTCTGGGTTTAAAGCACTACACAGTACAGAAACTGCACTGTTGAAGGTTTTTAATGACTTGCTACTTGTCACTGACTCTGGTGATTGTGCTATCTTAATTTTACTAGACCTTCCAGCTGCATTTGATACAGTACACCATAATATCTTGATTTCACGGTTAGAGCAATGTGTTGGTATTAAGGGTACTGCATTGGACTGGTTTAAATCCTATTTGGCTGAAATAACTTTTTCAGTTCATCTTGGAGACTATGTCTCCTCAACTGCTTATTTCACATGTGGGGTTCCCCAGGGCTCCATTTTGAGGCCTTTTCTGTTCTCCCTGTATATGCTCCCTTTTGGACATATTTTTAGGAAATTTGTTATTTCTTTTCATTGTTATGCAGATGACCTGCAAATTGATCTGCCCTTGAAACGTAAAGATAACTGCTCTTTAGCGCCTCTATTGCAGTGTTTTGAAGAAATTAAGACCTGGATGGCACTAAATTTCCTTAATTTTAATGAAAAGAAAACAGAAGTTGTGTTGTTTATGCCTGGGGTAACCTGTGAGTCAGTAGACCTAAACCTTGGTGAGCTGAATACATATGTGAAAAAATTTGGGTGTTGTTATGGATTGTGATTTTAAATTGGATAAACAGATTAATTTAGAAGTTAAATCTTGTTTTTTCCAATTGAGACAACTCACCAAGGTGAAACCTTTCTTGTCCTCTAAAGATTTTCAAAGAATTGTGCATATATTAATTTCAAGTCGCCTGGATTATTGTAATACCCTTTATTTAGGTATTAGTCAGGCCTCTCTCTCCACACTGCAAATGGTCCAGAATGCGGCAGCTCGCCTATTGACGGGTACACGAAAGCGGGAACATATCACTCCCGTTCTCGCGTGTCTTCACTGGCTACCTGTCCATTATAGGATTCATTTTAAAATTTTGGTGCTTGTTTTTAAATCTCTTAATGGTTCAGCACCATGTTATCTTTCAGATTTGATTAATCTGTATGCTCCGTTAAGAACATTAAGGTCTGCTGACCATTTGCTTTTAGCTATTCCACGGGTAAAACTGAAGAGCAGGGGTGATAGAGCCTTTGGCGGCCCCGAAGCTCTGGAACAGTTTGCCTCTCTCTAGTTTATTGGCAAAATTTTCAAATTTTTCTGGCAATTTATCTGGAGCACAACTCAAGTGTGACCATCTCTCATGGAACTCTCTCTCTCTACATCAGACAGGCTCAAACACTTGAGGTCTTTAAATCTGGCCTAAAAACTTATTTTTATAGTCTGGCATTCGATGCTATGTGAGAGCTGTTTCATTGTGTCTTAGTGCTTTTCTTTTATGGTGCTGACTGTTTGTATTATTGAATACTTTTTTTATGTACAGCACTTTGATAACAACGTTGTTTTAAAAAAGTGCTATGTGATACGAGTGACTCACGTATCACATAGGGGACTATGTGAGTGCAAAATGTCAAACCCTCAATGTGGATGATGATTTATTTTGTTTATGATGAATGTTGCAAGTCTGTCTCCAGTAACAGTATCATCTTATTCCAGAATGTCACAAAGTTGGAAAGTATGTATCAAAATCAATGAGGACATTGTCCCTCTCCACACTGCTGAACATTACATCCACTGGGAGTTTCAGAACCCTCCCGAACATCAAATAAAAAGGCGCCTTGATCCGAATAGATCCTTTCTGGGAAGCCATATACGCAGAAGTACCTATCCCACAACAGCCTTGCAACTTGTTTCGCCGATTGGTCTTTACAAGGGAAAGCATGGGCCACTGTGACCATTGGAACTCTCCACAGAGCAAAAATCTATGCAGACCAATTCCAGGGGGCTCAATGTTTTGATGCTTTCCAGAGGAGCTCTTCCTTCAGGTTATGGAGTTTTGCTCACTACACAGCACTTGCAACATGTGACATGCTCACGCACATCCCTTTTCAAACTGACCCAGAAGAACCTCTGTCTCGCAAGGGATAAAGTCCTACCCTGGCCTTGATGCCCAGCCTCATCATGAATGCCTTGAAGAACCTGCTTCACCAGCGAACTTGAAACAACATACTGCAATCTCCTTTTTTGCATCAGGACATCCTTGCACACTCAGTATAGTATGCCGTCAAGCATTTTGAACTTCTCCCAATGTTTAAATGTCTTGTGAGTTTCTCCAGTTCTCTCACGTCTAGATGAGTAGTTATATGCTGGTGCTACTGTCATTAATGATTTATGACCCTTTGATTTATGACTTGACAGGTGTGACCTTATGCCCTTTCGTTTCCGGACTGTGTTTATGACAGGAAGTGCGACCTTTTGCCCTTCCGTTTCCGGACTGNTAAATCAAAGGGTCATAAATCATTAATGACAGTAGCACCAGCATATAACTACTTAGATGGTTTTCTTCCTCTGCTCACATAGAACAAGACTCTTGACAGGGTTGCATCATCCTGCAGCTTTTCCTTTCTGCCAATTGAGGTTGAGGAAGTTGAACCCTCATTCAGTGACGGCAGTGAACCAGTTGATGACTGTAGCAGAGTAGCTTTGAGTGATGCAGTAACGTCCATGTCTGAATGCAGCAATGCAGATCGAACTGCCAGCTGGGTAGCAGGGACTGTGGCTCCAGATGGTAGCCTGAGCAGTACATTCTCTAAGACAGAGAGCATCCCTCCATTAGCAGTGGATCCTGAGTCTGCACAATCTGTGTTTCCAGCAACACAGGAGGAACTCTTGGAATGTGACAAAGTTTCTGATCATTCAAGTAAAGGAGGATTGAGTTGTGATACAGTGATATCTGCATCTGTGGGAGGTTCAGTCGATGTTCAGACCTCTTATCCTGTGGATTCACTCCCTAATCAAGTGGTGACTCAAGTCAGAACCAGATTTGGCAGGTTTGTGAAGCCTATGAACATGTTGATTCAGAATATGACCCAAAACATGAAGACGAGCAGGTCAGTTAATGGGGTTACCAGGTCTTTATTGTCATAAGATGATTAAGCTGTTTTTCATAGATCATACAATCTTTCTTTTGAGGTTACTTATGTTACATCAAGTTGAGAAGACCAACATTCAGAAAACTTTCAGCTTCATTTAAAAGTAGCTGTCACATTGAAATCAAAGTAGTGGTGTTTGGGGCACCCTATTCACAAGTGTTCTCTTAGTAGGCCTGATCACCCTGCATAGGTCACTTTCCCTGTAGGTTGGGAAGCATATGTTGCTGTGTTGAGTATATTGAATGTCAGTTAAGTTTATTCTGTATGTGGCTTTTCGATCAACTATTTATCCGTATTCAACAAGTTTTGTGAAGTTCAGTAGGGAGAATGTAGCTGGTTAAAATATTGCAATATATAAAGAATAATGTTAATGAACTTCATCAAAACTTATGTTATTTTTTATTTTCATGTTTGTTTTTGGAGATATAATGGGGCATAACGTACATAATTAATTCTAGTAGGAACCGTTCATGCAGAATATTTTATGGGGCACATATTGCTGACGCACACGATACCTTGTGCGATGTGCTGTTCGCATCTTTAGAACCACATTTGCTATTGACAAGGATGGTTGTGCTTTCCCTTTCTCTTCAAACGGGAGTGCTGCTTTCTCCATGCTGTATGGACGAACTGAAGGGGAGAGATGTGTATCTCAAAAAAATTGTGCTCTGTGTATTTCTGCAGACCTGCTTCTTCAAAATAAAACATCATGAGACCTGCTCCACCCGTAGTGTCTTCATTGAGAACAACAAAACACAACCAGAGTAAAACTGCTACACTAATATATTGCAATATATTGAATAATACACAAGGAATTGCTGCTTTTCATACATTGAAAAATATGTGACAATATATTGTTACATATTTTTCAATATATGAAAAGCAGCAATATATTGAAAAATGTATCCAAAAAAAGTAAACCATTTAATATACTGATCACAAATTTATGGAAATATATTTTTGTTCCAAGAGGGTGTAGTGATAGATAGGAAGAATTTGTGCTTGTGTTTGTGAAACCACAAACACTCCAGAGGTGTTGCATTATCAGAGGTGTTGCATTATCAGATGAGCTGAACAGTTTCATACAGGTAAACATGAGCTGGATGAATCAGCATCACACTTCAGCTATATATAGATGCCTCAGAGTAAGTTTCTGAGAATGAATATTTGCTGTGCCGTAACACCTTTGAATTCCGATAATGATGTTGTTGACAATAACATTCTGCTATTTCATTTGTCTGTTTCACAGCTCAACCTCTTAGGGCAGAGGTCTTTTTTAACGTTAGATACCAATGAACCTCGAATATGTAAAATCCCCTTGTAATCAACCAAATAATCTTTCCCCCATTTTCACAGACAAGGCCTAATCACAGACTAAAATGCATGTTTGAGCTGTTTTAACTAGAAGCTCATCTTTTGTCTCAAGATGCACACCAGCATCTTTTTTTTTTTCTAAGGCACATTTATAAAAGCTACTTAAATGTCCTAATTGAACTAAGGCCTAATCCTGGCTTAATCTAAGCCCTATCTGTGAAACCGGCCTAAATTATAGATCTTAAGCCCTGGATGAAGACATGGAGATTTCTGCATTAAAAAAAAACATGGAAAGCAACAGATGCTGATGAACGTAATACAGGAGACTTTACACCCCTTTGACTGCAGACAAAGTGTTCATTGACTCCTTCCTCATCCACAAAGCATAAAATATTTATATAATTTATTATCTTTTTTTCCCTTTTTTTTTGGAGTAAAAGCTGAATTTAAGCAAATCTTTTAAAATAAGTCTTTAGTTTATAGCATTGAACTGACTTGCTAGAGGCCAAGTACCAAAGTTGGAGGCATCTCTGTTAGTTTTCTTATTCTTTTTCTGATCCCTTTGCCACTGACAGGCAGAACTATATGCAATTATATGCATAATTATATGAAATTTGACACAGTTATAGAGCAGGTTCTGAAAAATCATCTGATCAAAACTAGGGGTCAGGCTGTCAAACCAATTTTTACTGGAATGGTCTATAAACCACTTTTTTGTGTTGTCACCTTCATAAATAGTTTTCTAAGTCCTTACGATGGTTAATGGACTTGTAGTGGTGTGTTTGAGGCGAGCACTAACCCCCTCTGGCACGTCTATGCCAGAAAACAGCACTTGCAAGTTGAGATGCATCGACCCGACACAATCTCGCCTCATGTTCACGTTCACGCGAGAGTGACAAAATGCTTTACGGTAATTCAAAAACAATGTATATATTATGACTTTATAAGACAATTTCGAAAATGACCCACCTCCATCGAGTGTAGTACTGTATTTGCAAATTACCCACCTCCTCTTTCTTGTTCTGATTTGCAAAACTACTGTGCTGGTGAGCGTTGTAGTCGTTGTAGTCCAGAGCTGCGCTTGGAGTATTTATAACAGTGTGATTCACTGAAGGAAACTGTAGGGGGAGCTTCGCAAATCTTACTGAGTTCCGCTTTAATCTCTCACTCTGTATTTCGAGATACACGCATACGCAGCACCTTACCTGGGCCAATCGGCGTCCAGAAACCTTGATCACGTGATCTCCCCCGCCCTCACAGAGACGGTAGTTCAATGCAGCGGGACGTGAAGTTACAGCGGCATAATTGTTTATGAATCTTTTACAGATTGTCTTTTGGATGATGGGTTGTGCGTGAATGCAAAGGTAAGTTTGCAATCCACAAGTCAATAGCCCATGTAAATTTAATTTGTTCTGGTAAACGAGTTATTCCCGCGATGTAACGAGATGCGCTTATGTATGTGTGTATTCATAAGTGTGCTTATAACTCTCTAGTTCGTATGTTTGTATATATATCTTTATTATTGTCTGTGCTAGAGATTTAACTTGTTGTTATTACATCTATGTTCCTGTTTGAAGCAAAGTTCGCTTTATTTCTATATATTTAATGGGAGAATTGTTGTAAACAACTTGCTACACGCATGCGCGTTCATAGCCCAGTCAGAAAGGCGCCATACAAGTTATGCAGCGCTAACAAGCCCTGCGTTCCATTCGGAAGGGCTCATCCCTATGCTCTAATCCCTTCAAAGGGTTTACCCTCCGGAGTGAGAGCTTCGAAGGGATGAAGGGTTTAGGGGTCAAAAAAACTCTTCTCATTTACATCTCATTTAGATAAGCCATACCCCCTGTAAAGCTCCTCTCTGTAAAGCTGCATGGACCGCATACTATTAATAATAAAGGATAATGTGCATTGTAAATGTCAGTAATTTATCTTTTTTGACTTTTATAAAAATGATTTAGAGGCTGAAAATGATTTAGAGATAACATGTTGCAAGACACTCCTTTAAAATCTGGCCATCATTTTTAATGTTATTATTTTAATGTTTATGTAAAGAAAAAATACATATTGATGCTAATTTTATTTGTTATTTGCTGGTTTTCTACATAAAACTTGGTGAATTGATTTCATTGTGTAGCATTAGGACTTTTTGAACAGGATTCTGTGATAACCGTGATCATTTTGGTCACTGTAATCATGAAATGAAATTTTCTCACCTAAGAAGACAAAAGAATCACATAATAATGACCTGAAATGACTTATATAATGAGGCCTTTCAGTAGGTAAAATATAGCCTAATGTATTTCTGTGATCCAAAGTGTCTGAACAATTATGTTACCTCTGTGGCATTTCATATAGGCTTTTAGCTTAAAAGCATGCACATTTGGAGAAATATTGATGGATTCTCATATGTTTATGTCAATTTTCTATACAGAGGAGTAATATTTATTCAATATTTATTGTCATCACTATGAGCGCTGGATACTGTGTTTTCAATTCATACTTGCAGCCGGAGGGCGCTCTGTGCAGATTTAGTCCACAAATTCATCCAAAGAAGAACAGGAACCAGATACTAACGGCATGTCTTCTAGAGGTCTCTAGCCATGGCTTTAACATACAGATCAACACTTTTCAAGACAATGAATACACGATTGAGACGATGTCTGCATGTATTGACTGAATTTGCGTCTGAATAGCGCTGGCTCTGTGGGCGTGGCCGCATTAGCGGGTAATGAGCTGAATCACGGACTTCTGACATGGCTCTCTTTTCATACAGATTACATAAACACAGAATGTTTGTTTTTGATTTGACTTACACGATTTAAAACCTGACATTTCAATGTGCCTTTAGACATAAGTGTATTTTTGGTGATTAGTATTCACTAAGTTACAGTTCATTTTCTGAGAACTATCAGATTGGACTTCGTTCAGAGGGAGACGAGAGATCACGCATCATGTTAGTTTTCTTTATTTTACAAAAAGCACAATTTTTGTTTTTACTCTGAGTGTATACAAATAAAAGAAGACATTCTATAGTTTCAATTGATATATTACTTATGTCTCTATGACAAAAAATGGCGGAGTATTTTAAGTCTGTTTTGCTGCAATGTGCACAATAAGTAGCCACACTTCCCTTGGAGGGTGGGGGCAATGACAAAAGAAACAAAAGCCGGCTATCCAGTATGGAAATACACACAGACAATGACACGCCCCTACTGAGTGCTAGAATCTCCGAAAAACAAGCCGATTTCAACCTCAAAATGTACGCTTTTAAATATACCAAAACTGCTATCTCAAACGTGGAGAGGCTTCTTCGTGATCTCAACTAACAGATTCTGCAAAAAAACGAAAATCACCAATTTTGAAAAAAAAACGCTGCTTTCTCATTTTGCTCGATAGTTATGCTGCCGACTTGTGTCCCTGGTTTCCGTGACGGGTCGCAAATACTATATATACATTTATAGGTAAAATCGAACTCCGAGCCTCCTGTACCCATTCTGTGACGTCAAACAACTTCCCTGTGCAAAGGATCATGGGGGCCCGACGTGTCCATCAGTTGTACCCTTTGAAATCCGTCATTCCGAAGGGCCCTTTGAAGTGGCCAGTTCTGAGCACTTCGGTTTGGAACGACCCTTCAATATGGCGGCCATGATTGTTTTCACTCCGAAGTGCCCTTCGGAGGGCGATATATCCCGTTTGGAACGCACCGAAGGTGTCAGTTTACAGCTATGCGCTGCACATAGGCTGCGTCCGAAAACTGTAAAATGCTGCCTTCGGAGGACACATTTCAAGGTAGGAAGGCATCAAGGCATGTCCGAATTCAATGTTATCTTCACTTCCTGTTTCCTGAGATACCTTCATCTGATCGATTTTTGAAGGAAGCATACGGTGCGTTCCAAATGGGATAAATCGCCCTCTGAAGGGCACTTCGTAGTGAAAATAATCATGGCCGCCATATTGAAGGGTCGTTCCAAACCGAAGTGCTCAAAACTAACCACTTCAAAGGGCCCTTTGGAATGAAGGATTTTGAAGGGTACAACTGATGGACACTTCGGGCCCCCATGATCCTTTGCACAGGGAAGTTGTTTGTCACCACAGAATGGGTACAGGAGGTTAGGAGTTTGATTTTACCTATAAATGAATGTATAGTATTTTTCTATACTACTGTAATATTTATAAGATTTTGTAGTCTACAGTATTATGGTCAAAACGACATTGTACTTCAACAAAAATACTTTACAGCTCCCTTTATCAGTCCATTCAAATGTTTAAAATACATAGATACAATATACAATATGGTGTGACAAACCAAAAATAAATAAATACATAAACTAACGTTAAACAAAGGGCGCAGCTTGCATGATCTGCTCCTCCTTGTTTGTCTCGTTAAGATGATGCAGAAGTGCGTTCCAAAAAAATATTTTTTTTGACCCCTACACCCTTCATCCCTTCATCCCTTCGAAGCTCTCACTCCGGAGGGTAAACCCTTTGAAGGGATTAGGGCATAGGGATGAGCCCTTCCGAATGGAACGCAGGGAAAGATGTATCCTTAGCTGCTTTTGATATCCCACAATCCTGTGCTTTCCATTCTGTGACAGTTGAGCTAGAAAAATAAAGATGGCATCCGAAAGTTGCGTTTGCTGCTCAGTTTGTGTATAAATGTACGATATTGACCAATATATTTACATTTTTATATCATTTCTATCGAGAAATTACTTATGTAGTAATTAATTATTTGTTTAGTTCTCACCAAAGCTCACGCTATATTGCTGTAGATCATTAAAATGTTACGCTGTCTATCTGAAATTCGTTTCGTGAGGTGCCTTCATGCACAAACGCTGCGGTACAAGTCATTCTCTTATAAGACAGCGAGGCTGCAAGACAGCTACCTAGGTTTTCGGACGCAGCCATAATATCGAACATAATATTGAAGCTGCACATAATATTACATTTGCTTTAAATCTTTTGTGATTTCATGTTCATGTTTAATTATTAATCTTATTTATTGTATTGTATTATTGTTTAATTGTTGTAATTCATTATTATTATCATAATGAATAATGAATATTCATGTTTATGTTACTGTTTTTAATTTATAGAAAACCACAACTACAACTACAACCACAACCAAAACACAAACCAGTCTGTTGAGTGGTGTCAATAAATGGGTTATTGCCAGAAAACCGAGTACATCTTCGTTTTGTCTCTAATCGGACATTCTTTGGTGGGTCAGCACCCTGAGCTGGCAACTTGTCTGGTGAAGAGCTACAAAGAGCCAACCATTTTTTCAACAAATCAAATTTTTAAAATCATTGTTTTATAATGCTTAGTCATTATTCATTCCTTACAGATATATAACACATTAAGAAACACACCTTTCTCCATCTTAAAACTGATTCACACGTCATTTTTCACTTTAACTTTGACAAAGCTTCAACACCGTTCTAGTTAAAACCACATTGTAAGTGTCAGTGCCAAAGTGCACAGAGAAACAAAACCACAAAAGTTTGGTTATCACACTATCAAAACCTATGGGAGGTGTCGTGTCTTTTCTTCTAAGCATGCTATATGACGACTTGAATTAAAATAAAACTGTTTGCTGAAGTTTTGATCAGTATTAAACAGAGGTTCAATTATTTCTGCTTTGCATATATTGAAGTTCTCTGCCCTGTTCCTCACAGCTCTTACTCTTTCCAAAGCATTATAGGAAATGTGTTTTTTAAAGCTGAATGGCATAAACGGTGATAAATAAGAATTAACTGAATGATGTGCTTCTGAGTCCTGCAGAAATCTGGAGAATATACGTGCACATTTCAGTGATCATAATCTAGTGTCAACCTCGTTTCTGCTGGTACTGACATGACAGAAACATAGAGTTTGTCCTTTGTGAAATCACACATACACCAGACCTTCACAGGTGTTGCATTATAGAACGTTAAACAATTCAGATGAGCTGATGCACAGCTGCTGTGTTTCAGTACTCAAGCACAGACATTTTCAGCGATATAAAAAAGCCACATTCTTCATCTCTTGGTTTGAAGTGTTATTGTCGTCTGGCTGTGAGCGACTTCTAATCTAACTAAATAATCTTTTCCTCTTGTCATTGAGCTCCTAGAAGAAAAAAAAGATTAATAGACCACAATATTTTCAGGTGGTTTTGAGGGACATATTGCCATTGGAGTAATAGAATTAGTGAAACACCGCTGTGTTTGTGGTCTTTCAGCATCTGCGCTTTACTAGATCTACTATCTACTCTGAGGGATTTGACTGAATCAAGATGCTGCTGAACATTGAAGCGCTTCTTCTCATTTTAGCTGCTCTAGGACAGGTAAGCTTGTGTTCTAATAAGAATATTAATATTATTATTGTATGAATATTAATATTATTATAATTGTCTATAATTCTTTTTTTTAATTTATACTCAACACTTTTTGCATCACATAACTGTCAGCAATAGCTTATGAACTGAATGACTTTCTAAGTGCAATGCAGCTTGCAGCAATATTTCAATATCAATACACTAAAAAGTTTTTGCTTTTTGTTGAATTTAATTTGCTTTAATGAACTTTGGAAATGAAAATTTTACATAAATATTTGTTAATATTTTTCATCTTAGTTATGTTGTAGTTTTTGTGGTTTTCATTGTGGAGAAGAGAAGCTTGTGGTTTTGTTGTGAGTGGGTTTAACACCATGATACTTTATGAAATGAGCAATAGCTGATAAAAGTTCATCCCTTTAGCGAGCAGAAAAATGGGAGAAAAAACTAATTTCATTATAGTAAATATTTGAGAAGTTCAATTTCTTTCAACACAATATTATTTGTTTAAATGGACTTATTCTAGTCTTCTTACATGTAAATGGGTGGAAATGTTTTCCTCAATGTAATTAAGTTCACTGAACAATTTAACACTTGTGAAATATATGCAAGATTATGACTCATCTTAAACAGAGAGCGACTTTGTATGAATCTGCCTTCACAGGTGTTGCATTATCAGATGAGCCTGATGCATCACGATTACTTTAGCTGTATATTGATCTCAGTGGCTCAAATATGTTTCTGAATGTGAAAATGTACTTTGTGGCACCACAAATCTGAAAGTTTGAATCTGAAAAAAATAGGTTACTTTGGGCTCATTTGTATCTCATATCCTGATCATAAAGCAGAAGGTTTTAGAAATGTTTCTTGTGACTAATAAAATATTTCTTGAAGCCTATAACTGAAAAATGCTGATTTCCCCCATATGAGATGTTTAATATTAAAATAAATCAGATAATTAAGACAGGACTGTACTGTTTATAATCATTAATTGCATTTCAGATGGTGAGGTTCTTCCATTATTATAATGACATTTGATAGCTTCATTGATTCTGAATGATAATTAGTCTTCACAAGTTTAAAGAAATATGATGCTCACATCAACACTTTTGTCTGTGAAGCATTGTAATAAGACATTTTACTCATATTAAACACTTTTATGTTATCTGAGAAAGAGTTCATGAGAAGTTCAACAGGTTACAGAGGACAGGAAGAACATATTGTTGTGAACATACAGAACAGCTGCGTCCAATAGGCAAAGAAAGCAGAGGGAAAGAAAGAGAATCAAACCTGGCTCATGACACATATGTTGATTAATGCATAAATCTACACATTTATGTTTTTTTTTTTTCAGAGTTAGGATTAGGTTTGGATTAAAGATGATTTCATTAACAATTTCATAAAAAAATTTACCATTATTACACATTCTGAGGAGATCAGGTTGGAAAAAAGGCATTCATCTTGGGCAGACAGGAAAAAAGTTTGTGCAGTGTGAAACCACACGTAGGCCATCACAATCACACTATTAATCCACACACATTATCAGTGATATAAAAAAGGTACCTTGCTACTCGCTTAGTCTGAAGAGTCATTGTCTTCTGGCTGAGAGCGACTTGACTTTTCCGATCATCTCTTGTCGTTGCTCCTGAACTCCTGAAAAATAACGACAAACTCAGAATCAGAAACTAAAAGAGACAACAGTATTTTCAGGTAAGTTTGGGGTTGAAGTAAAAGATCAGTATAAAACTTCCATCATTGTAATAATAACAACAGGTTTTAGTGATTGTTTTAAAAATACTTTTGTTCTCTGTCAAAAAATTCTAGTTATATGAATTTAAAACTGTATTATATAAGAAGTTGCCAATCTATGTACATATTCCTTTCCATTATATTTTGAGTCTGATTTAGTGTTTGTGAAAGGCTGTCGTGTTTGTGGTTGTCTTTCATCATCTGTTCTTCACTAGATCTACTGTCATCTGAGGGATTTGACTGAATCAAGATGCTGCTGATCATTGAAGCTCTTCTTCTCATTTTAGCTGCTCTAGGACAGGTAAGCTTGTGTTATGAATATTGTATGAATATTACAGACATGAAGAATACTGATGATTGATCATTACGATTCCTGTTGCTACAGGATCACAGAGCTGCTGCTGTTGAAGGACAGATATTTCCATTGGATATGGCACCGGATTCTATTGATGATCAATATATGGGCTGTAGAGAGAAAATGGCAAAACTGGTGGAGACAAAACTTCTAAAGTATGAACTCAAAAAATCACCTGATTTTAATACAGCTTGGAAAAAAGGGGAAACTCTGCCAAGCCCCCAAATTATAACTTGATAAAGAATCATACAATCGCCATTTTTGTGAACACTGATACTAATGTATATGAGCGCTTCAATCCTGACACTCGTGATAAATACAAGTACAAAGACATGACATACAAATGGTATTCACTTCACTTTCTGTTAACAGACGCAATACGGATTCTGAAAAAAACAAACACAAAATCAATGCTATTCAACTTTTCGTGGTACAAAAGTTAGATTTAATGAGGATGTTCTGAACAAAGAGGTTAGTTTCGGCTCATTTACATCCTCCTCTCTTGATCGTGACAGTACAAAGTTTTTTGGAAAAGTGTCTTGTTTTGAAATCTACACCTGTGAAGGTGCTGATGTGGCTAAATATTCTAAGCTTCCTCATGAGAAAGAGGTGCTGATTCCTCCATATGAGAAGTTTAAAGTCACTCATGTCAAAACAAAAGAAGAGCAGAAAGATCTCTGGTGTGACACTGTGTTCACTTTGAAAAGCTCTGGAATAAGAAGTGACCTGAACTGTGCTCTGTTCAAGAAACCATCCAAGACCAAAACAAAGTACAATGTACTGAACAATGTGCTTTGAATTTACATGATATAGTCATGTACATCAGCTCCAACATTTGTTCCTCTTGGATTAGTTCATTAATTATTTGTCAGAAAATGCAATTTGTTTAATTTCAACAAAATTAAATAAAGTTATTTTTAAGTGACCCAATTCAGTGGCCTCAAAGTGATTTTATGTGTCTAATTCATTTCTTTATTTATACTTACATCTTTTTGCATCATATTACTGAACAATTTGGTAACACTTTAGAATACTGATCTTTCATTAATGAATAACTACACAGGAACAAATGAGTAATGCATTATTAACACTATACTAACTACTATTAACTAACAATAAACTCTGATGAATGAATTAGTAAGTAATAGTGCTCAGTTAAAGGTGGTAGTTTACTGTTAACTAATCAGTAACTACTGTTTTTTTCATACCTCCCAGAGAACTACTAAGAACTACCATATATATATTCATAATTAATGTGAATAATGAATAATGTATAATTAATTCTAGAGTAAAGGCCTTGGTAACCCACTAGTAATGACTGAAGTATTACCAAATACTTAAAAAGGAATAACTAATTATTTGGATTAGTATTCTAAAGTGAGAAACATGATTACTCTCTAGGACCTACTGAAGTCATTCTAAACTTTTGAGGTTTTTGGTAATGTATTGGATAGTAATAACTCAAGAGTTACTATATAACTCTAAAGTAACCACTTCTTATTTGGATCAGTATTCTAAAGTGAAGATCATAGTAACCCACTAGTAATTATTTAAGTGTTACCAAATATATCATAAGGAATTACTGTACAAAAACATCAAATGTTTACAAAGACTTCAGTAGTTACTAGAGAGTTATCATGTTTTTCACTTTAGAATACTGATCCAAATAATTAGTAATTCCTTCTTAAGTATTTAGTAATAATTCAGTCATTACTAGTGGGTTACTATGACCTTCACTTTAGAATTAATTATACATTATGCATCATTTATGTTAATTATGAACCTGTATATTGTAGTTCTTAGTAGTTCTCTGGGAGGTATGGAAAAACAGTAGTTACTGATTAGCTAATAGTGAACTACCACCTTCAACTGATCACTATTACTTACTAATTCATTAATCAGAGTTTATTGTTAGTTAATAGTAGTTACTCTATTGTAATTGCTCAGTCAATTCTTCTTCTTCTCCTCTGAAATGAATCACATTTTTGAGGGCCTACACATGCTCTAAAACTCTAAAATTTGGAATGGGTTTCAGAATTAGGTGTGGCAAAATGGCTCGATAGCACCACCTACAAAATTTCAATTAAGTGCCCTTCGCGCTACATTTCACGTACAGGTATGAAATTCGGCAGACACATGTAACGGCCCAATACCTATACAAAAAAGTCCTTGGGTGCAAAATCTGATAACCCAACAGGAAGTCAGATATTTTGAATTTTCTCTGCGAAATTCTTGCAGTTTCTGCAATTTCCAGACATTGTACTTTAACAAACTCCTCCTAGAGCTTTAATCAGATCAACATCATATTTGGTCAGTCTAATCTAAAGGCCTTTGTGACACGCTTGCACTGCTTCAAGTCAGCCGCCGATCGGTCTGTGCGGCGCTGCATGAGCTCGAACACACCTAAATCGTGACACGTGGTGACAACAACGCGCGGCTTCACCAATGAGGGCGCCATAGTTGATTATTAAAGAGCGCACCTGTGCAGGAATCGGGAGTTCTCTGGCACGCCACACATTCTTTTGTTGTTTGGTGCTTGACTCGCGTGCTTGTTTTGCCCTGTACCATCTTTGTGTTAATCTTTGTTAGTTAAGTCTTTGTTCTTTGATAGGTCAGTGTTAACTGCCCATTCGATCTTTTCTCTCTGGTTGTTTCTCGCCGTTTCTGTTATCTGGTTGATAAAATGACATTACTAAACGGGGAAAGAGATAAAGAACAGGTAAGATATCACGTGATATGCATGTGCCACACTGAGCTATCAATTCTTGTATAGAACACTAGTTTAGTGACACATGCCACTTTTTGTATTTTTGGTTTTAGTAAGGGTAGTGTATTTAGGGCGTCCTTGACGCTGAAGATTTTTCTTCTTTTTTTTATGTAGTACACAGTACACATTTATTGTTTTAATGTTGCACTTGTTTTCCCTAGACAATTAAAAAAAGGGTTTGTAACACATGAAACAGGAAGTTGCTGTAACTCGGGCATACAATGTCATATCTGCCCCAAACTACACAAGTTTTGTCCTGGCCTGAAAACCTCTACATTGCAATATTCAGTGACAGTCATAGCGCCACCTTGGGAAACAAGAAATGACTTGTTTTACACAGGATCACAGAGCTGCTGCAGGACAGATTTCCATTGGATTTTGCACTGAATTCTGTTGATGACAAATATGAGGGATGGAGGGTCATATACCTGTGGCCATAGTGGCTGAACCTGAGGTCGGGGCCGAGGCCATGGAGGCTACATCGCCATGGCACCCCAAAGGCCCGGCTCCGCCCTGGCCTCCCGAGCTCCCAGAGCCACTCTGGAGGCTGCCTACCTGCCTGCACTGTCCTACTCACTTGCCAGTCATCTCCATGGCCTCCCTCCCTAGTTGGACTCACGCCCAATAAGAGAACACGCCTTCCGGGAGGGGGAGGTCACGTGACAAGAGTTGTTTGGACTTTCTGTTTGCATTTCCCTTTGTCACATGTCTCCCTTTGTTCAGTTTAAATCTTAACAGAACAAGGAATTTTGGAAAAGTATCTTGTTTTGAAATCCACACATGTGAAGGTGCTGATGTGGCAAAGTATTCTAAGCTTAATCATGAGAAAGAGGTGCTGATTCCTCCATATGAGAAGTTTAAAGTTGTTGATGTCAAAACAAAAGTAAAGCAGAAATATCTATGGTGTGAAACTGTGTTTGTTTTGAATAGCACTGGAACAAGAAGTGATCTGAACTGTGCTCTGTTAAAGAAACCAAAACAAAACAAATATACTAAGGATGGTATCCCTGCAAACGATCCTGCACTGGCCCTTTACGAGCCCACTCAGGGCTAGTGTAAGGGCCCCAGCAGGCTCACGGGCAGCCCTCACTTAGACCTTACTTAGGGGGCTTAGTTATTTTGACTAAGCTGAACAAATCATGTATTTGCTCAGCAGCAGCAGCAGCAGCAGTGTAGCAGGTCTCGTCCGCCAAAATCAAGCCTATGTACATTCCTTGCTCCATGCCAATAAATGCTGGTTGAAATCTATTCACTCCAAGAGTTGTCATGACTGAACTAAAAGTTTTGTATGAAAGAAATAGTCAAACTGGATTATAATCAGTAAAGATGCTGAGATCTAGACAGATCTGTTAGCATTTAATGTTCTGTTGCTGCTGGTCATGTGACATTGCGTTTAGCTTATTTAAATAAGGAGATTTTACTTTACTGCCAGTAATTTGACCTTTTTATTATTAACTGTTTTTTTGTATTAATTGTATTAATTACAGATAATTTTTTTAAATTTTACATACATTTGTATGTAATTAAAAAAGAAAAAAAAGAAAATACTGTATAAAAAATAGTGAGCCCCCCGCACTGGGCCTTTTTAGGTTTGGTGTGGGCTGGCCCTAGAACACTGTGCCCGCAAAAAGCCAGCATGATGGGTCCCGCAGGGGCATGTTTGCAGGGGTACAGAAAGTGCTGAACAAAGTGCTTTGAATTCACATGATGTAATCATGTAGATCAGTTCCAACATTTTTTCCCCCTCTTTATTTAGTTAATTAAAGGGTTAGTTCACCCAAAAATGAAAATTACGTCATTAATTATTTATCATCATGTCGTTCCAAAACCCGTAAGACCTTCGTTCATCTTCAGAACACAAATTAATATATTTTTGATAAAATCCGATGGCTCAGTGAGGCCTCTATTGACAGCAAGATAAGTAACACTTTCAGATGCCCAGAAAGCTGCTAAAGACATATTTAAAACAGTTCATGTGACTACAGTGGTTCAACATTAATGTTATGAAGCAATCGAGCATACTTCTTGTGCACCAAAAAAACAAAATAATGACTTTATTCAACAATATCTAGTGATGGCTGATTTCAAATCCCTGCTTCATGAAGCTTCGAAGCTTTACGAATCTTTTGTTTCAAATCAGTGGTTCGGAGTGTGTATCAAACTGCCAAAGTCACGCCCCCAGTGGTGAACCATTGAAATTTCAAAACAATTATCACGTAACGAAGCCTCATTAACTGAAATCATGTGACTTTGGCGCTCCGAATCCATGATTCGAAACAAAAGATTCGTAAAGTTTCATGAAGCAGTGTTTTGAAATTGCTCATCAGTAGATATTGTCATAAAGTCATTATTTTGGGTTTTTTGGCACACAAAAAGTATTCTCGTCGCTTCAAAACATTAAGGTTGAACCAATGAAGTCACATGAACTGTTTTAAATACAGGCATCTGGAAGTGTTAATTTTCTTGCTGTCAATGAAGGCCTCACTGAGCCATTGGATTTTATGAAAAATATTTGTGTTCTGAAGATGAACGAAGATCTTACGAGTGTGAAACAACATGAGGGTGAATAATTAATGACAGAATTTTCATTTTTGGGGGAGTTAACCCTTTAATTCTTTGTAAGAAAACACAATTTACATAATTTGAACACAATGAATAATGATAAATGATAATAAAGTTATTTTTTAGTGACCCAATTCAGTGGCAGATCTGTCAGCTTGAATGAGTCAAGGCTCATGCTTTCCCTGCGATTCACCGCACTTACAGAAGAGAGACACATCTCTGATGAAAGTTAATGTCATTAACAACTAGTTGTTCAGTTCGGTTCCATACACACTGAAATAGAATTTCTGTAAATGCGGTTGTCACTACCTGTATTTTTCAGGAGTTAATGGTTGTAGAATGCGGTTGTCACTCCCGTATTTTACTGAACGTGGTTAAGCACTAAAAGGTGAACTGACAACCGGATTTACCTGCAGTGTGTACGCGTCCAAATGAGACCTGAAATGGCAACAATGAATACAGTTTTAAAAGTATGTTAAAGTAGCCTTTTTTTAAATTTTTTTTTACAAAGGTTAGTAGTTTTTTGCAGGAAATTCATTTGAATTGACATGATCAATAAATTACGGTGTCCAGCATCACCTCAGATATTATAGAAAAACGGATTAATACGGTGGCCGAGAGAGCTCAACGCGCTGCAAATGAAGAAAACACATACAAATAAAGAAAACATCTTCATCAGTTTGACAACACATGCGCTGCAAATTCCACAACACTTACAAATAGTGAAACGCGCTGCAAAAGCCCACAACACTTACAAATAGACAAACGCGCTGCAAATAGGACGGCTCATAATCAGAATGTTAACAAACAAAACGAAAAAACTCACCTTTCAGGTGCACACCACCTAAGAGTAAACATGAACAATCCCAGCCAGCGGTCCCAGACAGGTACGTCAATGTGTTCCCCAGGGGCGGAGCCAGACATTGTAAACATTCGGGGCTTAGCCCAAATCTATATTTGTCCAACGACAATTTAATTTTCTATTAACAGCTTTACTGACATGAAAGGAGCTTTTGTTGCCGTATTCTTGTTCAGAAAATGTACATTATTTGACACTGTAATTTGTAAAACTTTGTTGGATGTATACCTCCTCTAGGGGGGTCCTGGGGCATGCCCCCCCCGGAAGAAAATTTGGACATTTTGAGGTTAAATGCATCAATCTGGTGCACTCTGGAAACTCAAAATTAAGAGCTTCAACCCATGCAAATTGAACAAAGAAACAGCATTGACTTGTACCTGGACATTAAAAAGGGTTCAAACATCTTTTTTTTTTTTACAATACTTTTGTACTCATTTCTTTTTAAAAGATAAATCCTTGCTTCAATTTTGATCACCAGATCAGCTGATCTCGTGAGCAAATGTGCGCACTTCTCTTTAAAACACGCAGCACAGACAGACCGTATATATACTTAATCGCTGTCTTTTTTTTGTTTTACAAAGGCACAAAGGCATATCACGGTTTCGATTTTAGCTCGTTGGCAAACGTAGTATGTTTTAAATTTTCAGTTCATTATTAAACGGTGGCGGCAGCAGAGGGTCATTAATGGGAAACGCTGAATGAATGTTTAGCTGACAAATGTGCTAAAGTTGTCATATCGGTTGTATATAACAAAAATCCTTCCACCGGACCGAAAGAGAGTCTCGAGGCCTGCCGCTGCTCTGAGTGAGTGACAGGAGACGTGTCTGTGTTCAACTGCGGTGTGCGTGAACGCGCTGTTGGAGAGGAGAGAGAGAGAGCGCTGCCGGTGTATGGTCGGATAGCCCATAGGCTACCGACAGCAAAGAAATGTATTCTATAGACCTTAAAAACAATCTAGCGGCTAGATTATTTTTAAGGTCTATTTTTACAGGCTGTATGCAGTATATGCAAAGCCAAAGCGCAATGAAATAAAGCAACTTATGATTTCGGGGGTTTACATAGGCTATTGTCCAGTTTCATATTTGCTCAGTGACATTCATTACATTCGGGGCTTGACTCAAAACATTCGGGGCTAAAGCCTCGGCAAAATCGGCTGGCGCCGCCCCTGGTGTTCCCTATAACATTTTCGTTGTGGTCTGTGCCAGTCTCGGCGCCAGGACAAACGATTTGGGGGATATTATTTTGCGTTAAAATATTATTAATAAATGATTAATAATAAATAATATATATTTTTTAATAATTTACTTGATTTTATGTCTCAAATCCCAGTCAATTATTCACTGCAGAAAGTGAAAGTAAAAACTCAGCGATGAGAGCTCTACTTCTTGTACATGTTCTGATAACACTATTTAAACTTAATTTATTTCTTAATATTTCTCTTGTGGCCCATACGTATTGAAAAAAAATTAGAAGAAATATAGGTGTTACTTAAAAAAAAAGTAACACCTATATCTCTTCTCATTTTTTTTATGGGCCACAAGAGAAATATTAAGAAATAAATTAAGTTTAAATAGTGTTATCAGAACATGTTGAAGTAGAGCTCTCATCGCTGAGTTTTTACTTTCACTTTCTGCAGTGAATAATTGACTGGGA
This sequence comes from Anabarilius grahami, assembly GCA_003731715.1. NCBI lineage: Eukaryota > Metazoa > Chordata > Actinopteri > Cypriniformes > Xenocyprididae > Anabarilius > Anabarilius grahami. The sequence goes on from RJVU01019149.1 coordinate 404,082, forward strand.
TTTGCAGCGCGTTTGTCTATTTGTAAGTGTTGTGGAATTTGCAGCGCATGTGTTGTCAAACTGATGAAGATGTTTTCTTTATTTGCAGCGCGTTGAACTCTCTCGGCCACCGTAGATTAAATATGAAAACCCAAAATATATGGTAAACAAGGCAAATAACAACTACATGACTGGTTCTGCTGTAATAGTACAGCACAGGCACATTTATTATTTCTTTTTGAACATGGCTTTTAATGTACTGAGCTCTGTCATGTCAATAAAGCCCTGCTGCGTTTACTTGTGTTGTGTGGTTACAGCACCACCTGCTGGTCAAAGTCATTGTTTGAAATTCATTTGAGCTCATTATCACAGCACTCACGATTCACCCTCTGTATGTAACTTATAGACTTTTTTATTTATTTACCTTAAGGTTTGGACAAAGTTTATTCAGTCTTTACCATTATTGGCTCAGATCATTGGTGTGCTTGGCTCTGTAAATGCTTCACAATTCATATTTTGTGTAAATGAATCAGTGATACTGTTCATTTCAACAGTATCACTTTTTTCTTATGCAAAGCAACATAAAGAGACATCTCACTTATAATGAACACTTTTATGTGCTTTATTTGTTATAGATCAAATACATAAGAAGATTGAGCAGGTGCTTGTTGGGCGTGAACTGGTTACAACAGTGTGATTTACATTATTAGCAAAGCATTATTAGCATTTTCTGAAGACTAAATTCTGTTTATCTTTGTATATTTTCCCAGGCTTCATCAAAATCAAGTTTTAGGAAATAAAGCACATTTCAACATTGTTATCTGCTGAAAACAGATGAGTGCTGATGAAAAATTACAAAATATATTTCTTTCAGACCTGCAACTTTGTATGCTTTGCAAGCATCCTTTCTGTGTTTAACTTCACAATCTGAGGTCATGTTCACAAAAAAACTAATTAAATGATACTATGAATTTTTAAGGAATCTTTGATGAATAGAAAGCTCAAAAGAACAGCATTTTATTTGAAATAGAAATCTCTTGTAACAACATACATGTCTTTATTGTCACTTCTGATCAATTTAATGCATCCTTGCTTAATCAAAATTATTAATTTCTTTCAAAACAAGAAAAAAGAAACCCTAATTGTATTTTTTAAAAGGTAGTATAGGCTATATCAAATGTATTTATTTTGCCTTTTAGTTACAGAGATGTGTAAAGGTTTTTTAGCAGATATATGTTGTTATGCATCTAATTGTTCTCCCTGTAAATTCATATGCAATCATACAAGACGATTAATACAAAAAAATCTTTTTTTATTCTGAACTCTGTTATGCAAGTTCACCATTGCATACAATTATTATGAAATTTCATGAATTCAGGTCGAAATAATATGCACTTCAGCTATAATTTCTCAACACACACACACACACACACACACACATTATCAGCAATATAAAAAAGGCACCTTGCACCTCTCTTAGTTTGAAGAGTCGTTGTCGTCTGGCCGAGAGCTACTGACTTTTCTGATCTTCTCTTGTCGTTGCTCTTGAACTCCTGAAAAATAACAAAAAGAAAACTCAGAATCTGACAAAAGACACAACAGAATTCTCAGGTAAGTTTGGGGTTAAAGTAAAAGATCAATATAACACTTTCATCAGTAAACATCACAGGTTTAAGTGATTATTTCAAAGATTTTGCTATTTGTCAGAAAATACTAGTTATATGAATTTAAATCAGTTTTATATAAGAAGTTAGAGTATATTTTAATTGTGCAAATCTATGTACATATTCTTGTCCATTATATTTTGAGTCATAGCTTTAGTATTTGTGAAACACTGTTGTGTTTCTGCTTATCTTTCATCATCTGTTCTTCATTAGATCTTCTAGTTCATCAGGGATTTGACTGAATCAAGATGCAGCTGGTTATTGAAGCTCTTCTGATTTTAGCTGCTCTAGGACAGGTAAGCTTGTGTTCTAGTATGAATATTACACACATGAAGAATACTGATGATTGATCATTATGATTCCTGTTGCTACAGTATCACAGAGCTGCTGCTGCAGAACAGATATTTCCACTGGTACCACAGCTAATTTTGACAAGAATGTTCTGAAAAAAGAGATTTGATTCGGCTCATTTACATCCTCCTCTCTTGATCGCAAAATAACTCAAGGTTTTGGTTCTAAATCTTGTTTTGAAATCTACACTTGTGAAAGTGCTGAGCTGACAAAATACTCGCAGTATCCTTACATAGAAGAGGTGCTGATTCCTCCATTTAAAGTCACTGCTGTCAGGACAAGAAAACCTCATAAACATCTCTGGTGTGACACTGTGTTCACGTTGAAAAGCTCTGGAAAAGTAAGCTACCAGAACTGTGCTCTATTCAAGAAAGCATAAAAACATACTATGTTTTGCACTGAAAACTGCTGAATTTACATGATTTAATCATGTACATCAGTTACACACAAACTAATATAAAAATGTTCTTTCCTCTTGATTTCAGTAATTCTAAAACACATGTTGTTTGCATAATTTGAAATAAATTTATTTTAAGTGACTCAATGGCCTCAAGGTGATTTTATGTCTCTAATTCATTTCTTCACTTACATCTTTTTCCACTACACTACTGAACAATTCTATTGCTTGCTATCTAACTGCCTTCAATATCATATTATTTTCTAAATGACCATACAATATATTTTCCCAATACACTAAGAAATTTTTTTTGTTGAACTCCGTGATTCCCTCCTCTGACCATCGGAGGGAGCTCTCACCCGAATACTAACATTCACACACACTACATTTCCCATAACCCACCACCTTGGACTAATTACCCGCCAGCTGTACCTTGTTTACTGGACTATAAAGGACTCACTTACACAACACTCAAACGTGAAGTCTTGTATTGCCGTGGTGTATGATTCTGAGCGTTATTCTATTGCCTGACTGATTACCTGTTGCTGAACCTGTTGCTGAACCTGTTGCTGAACCTGTTGCTGAACCTGTTGCTGAACCTGTTGCTGAACCTGTTGCTGAACCTGTTGCTGAACTGTTGCTGAACCTGTTGCTGAACCTGTTGCTGAACCTGTTGCTGAACCTGTTGCTGAACCTGTTGCTGAACCTGTTGCTTATTGTTTACGAACCACTGCTGCCTACCTCTGACCTGTGCTTTGTATCCTGATCTGTGAGTGTTTTCTGCCAGCACTGACCATTGCCTGTTATCTGACTATGATTCTGCCTGCCCTGTGTTATATCTGTCTGCTCCTGACCTACCCTGCCTGTACGACTACGATCTTGTTTAATAAAGCATGCAAATGGATAGTGATGGCGAAATTAAGCTTTGCGAAGCACCGAGGCTTTCCCCTCAAGTGTATTGTAAAAAGGTTCATTACTTTTCAACGCTGTGCACACTAACGACATCTTGTGGTCAAAAGGTGGAAAAAACTGCATTTGCGTCCCAGACGACCCAGCTATTTTTGGACTGTTTCATAAATCAGTTTGTGCTATGAAAAGCGTATAAAACAATGTAAATTATTATTATATGAAAAAAAAAAGTCTTTCACGTGTCATTTTAACACTATTTGAATAAATGAGTCTGAATTTTTTGGGGGGAAAAATAGGCAAGCGTTGGCATATATTATCAAAATAAATGATTGTCATAGAATGAAGTATGAACTAGGCATACATACAAACTGAACACATGCAAATATTTATTCATATTATGACATTCTTGTTAAAAAGCAAATAACACTTCACATCTGCGCAAGGTTCACGTTATGTGAATCAGAATACGAAGCAGTCACGTGGTTGTGTGCGAAAACGAAGCTTCGGTCGTCACCGATCACGTGGTAATGGCAAAACGAATCAAGCTCCGATACAGTGCTTCACCGTGAGATGTTTCGTTTTTTTGATACAAGCTTCGAAGCCTCGGTGTCAAACGTCCCATCACTACAAATGGATCCCAGCCTGAGTGACGATTCATTACAGAAGACNTTATTCATATTATGACATTCTTTTGTTAAAAAGCAAATAACACTTCACATCTGCGCAAGGTTCACGTTATGTGAATCAGAATACGAAGCAGTCACGTGGTTGTGTGCGAAAACGAAGCTTCGGTCGTCACCGATCACGTGGTAATGGCAAAACGAATCAAGCTCCGATACAGTGCTTCACCGTGAGATGTTTCGTTTTTTTGATACAAGCTTCGAAGCCTCGGTGTCAAACGTCCCATCACTACAAATGGATCCCAGCCTGAGTGACGATTCATTACAGAAGACTTCGCCAACACAAGATCCAGCTGCTTTCTCTCACCTGTGTGCGACCATGTCAGCTCAAGCCAGCCAGCTCGCCGCCCATCAACATCAGCTCAACCGTCTCAACCGAACTGGTGAAGGCACTACAGGGGCTCCAAACACCTGCGTCACCGCCGCCACCACCGCTCGCTGCCGCCGCCATTACCAACGCGGCTGAGACGCCACCCTCGAGCCACCCGTGCTTGTCCCTGCCAGAGAAGTTTGACGGCGATCCCTCGAAGTGTAAGGGCTTCATGTTACAATGCTCGCTATACATCAATCAGCAACCTCCCAACGAGGCTGGTAAGATCGCTTTCGTTTGCTCATTGTTGACTGGCAAAGTGCTTGAATGGATTACTGCTGTATGGCGTGATGATGGCACCGCATTTCCCTCCTATGAGTATTTTATGCAGAGGTTCAAGGAGGTTCTTGATCACCCCAGCGACGGCAAAGGGGCTGGTGATCGGCTGATGGAGCTGAGACAGGGACGAAAGGCCGCCGCCGAATACGCTTTGGCATTCCGTACACTGGCAGCACAGACTAACTGGGTGAGTGATACGCTGAAGACTTGTTTTCGGAGAGACGAAGGCAGGAGTCTAGATCAATTTATTGAACTTACCATCCAAATTGATGATCTCATCCGTTCTCGCAAATCTTCCACTCAGTCTGGGGCTCGCACTGTTAATCCCACTGAATCTGATGGTACTGAAGCCATGCAAATTAACACTTATCATCTGTCTGAAACGGAGAGAAGCCGTAGGCTGGTCCATCGTCTGTGTTTGTATTGTGGTAACCCAGGACACATACGGAACACTTGCCCAGTCCGGTCCCGTCCAGAAAACCCATGGTCGGTTAGTGATGACAATCTGTTTTATCAATTTGACATGTGTGTCTCTGTCCCCATTACTCTACAAATTAACCATCAACAGTGCAACGCTCACGCTTTTCTGGATTCAGGAGCAGCGGGGAACTTTATGTCTCAACACTTCGTCCAACAGAACCACATTCCTATAATTACATGCTCTTCTTCCCTCACAGTGGAAGCGATAGACGGCCGCCCGCTGGGCACAGAAAGTGTGACGGCCATCACCAAACCACTCACCATGCAGATTGTCCTGTTCCACACCGAGAGTATTCAATTCCACGTCTTACACACATACACGTCATCTGTCATCCTGGGGCTTCCTTGGCTACGCACTCACAACCCGCAGATCTGCTGGAGAGAAGGTCAGATAACTCATTGGAACGAACAATGTCAGTCTAAATGCCTGTGTCATACTCCTACGTTACCTTTCAGAATTGTCCAGACCAGTGCTCCCGAGATGACTGCTGAGACCCCATCAGTCCCCGACATCCCTAACGAGTATCAGGATCTGGCTGTGGCTTTCAGCAAGGTGCGTGCTTCCTAGTTACCTCCACACCGCCCTTATACCTGTGCAATTGATCTGCTTCCAGGAACTACACCACCCAAGGGCCGCATCTTCCCGCTATCCCAACCAGAATCTGAGTCGATGAAGAAATACATCGGGGAGGAACTAGAAAAAGGATTCATACGCCCGTCTACTTCACCTGCTTCCGCGGGCTTCTTCTTTGTGGGAAAAAGGATGGTGGTTTACGGCCCTGCATTGACTACCGTGGGCTGAACGAAATAACGGTCAAATTTCGTTACTCTCTTCCACTGGTTCCTGCTCCTCTGGAGCAATTACGAATGGCCAAATACTTCACCAAGCTGGACCTTCGCAGCGCTTACAATTTGATTCGCATCCGGGAGGGAGACGAATGGAAGACAGCATTCTCCACCGCAAATGGCCACTATGAATACCTCGTTATGCCCTTCGGCCAATAGTCCGTCCATATTCCAGGCTTTCATCAATGATGTGTTTCGAGACATGCTCAACAAGTTCGTGATCGTCTACATCGACGACATTCTAATCTACTCTGACTCCATGGAAGAACACATTCAACAGGTCCGGGAAGTATTGAAACGCCTAATCCAATACCAACTCTATGCAAAGGCAGAGAAATGTGAGTTTCACCAAACTTCTGTGTCCTTCCTGGGTTACGTAATCAGTCCCGACAGGGTAGCTATGGACGAAAAGAAAGTATCAACAATTCTGAACTGGCCACAACCCAAGACGCTGGGTTGGGATATCATGACCGAGATCAAGGAGGCCAACGCCCAGCCAGAGATTCCACCAGACTGTCCACCGAACAGAGTCTTCGTTCCTGAGAATTACAGAACCCGCATCCTGGAAATGGTACACAGCTTGCCTGCATCTGGTCACCCAGGAATAACGGCTACGGTACACCTCCTTCAGAATCGCTTCTGGTGGCCAACTTTGATCAAAGACACCACTCAGTTCATCCACCGCTGCACTACCTGCAATATCAACAAACCATCACACCAGTCACCTGCCGGTCTGCTTCAACCACTACCTCTACCACAGCGCCCATGGTCCCACATCGCCATAGCCTTTTCACTGACCTTCCACCATCTGACCAGTACACCACCATACTCACCGTAATTGACCGATTCTCCAAAGCCTGCCGTCTCATCCCACTGCCCAAACTCCCCACTGCCATGCAGACCGCGGAACATCTGTGTAACTAGGTTTTCCGAATATACGGCTTGCCCGAGGACAATGTCTCCGACCGAGGTCCCCAATTCACGTCCCGTCTATGGTCTGCATTCTGTCAAGCACTCAACATAAACGTCAGTCTCACCTCCGGCTATCACCCACAGTCCAACGGTCAAATCGAACGCCTCAATCAAGAACTTACCAGCTTCCTACGATCCTACTGCAACCGTCATCAAAACGACTGGGCCCGATACCTTCTATGGGCAGAATATGCCCAAAACTCCCTGCGTAAACCAGCCACTGGCCTGACGCCGTTCCAGTGTATCCTGGGTTTCCAGCCCCCCTTGTTCCTGTGGTCTGGAGAACCTACCAATGTGCCCGCCGTAAACGACTGGATTAACCGAAGTGAGGCTACCTGGAACAGAGCACACACTCACCTTCAGCACGCTGTCCGCCGAACCAGAGAGCAAGCAGATCGCCACCGCCGTCCAGGCCCCTCATACCGTCCAGGCCAATGGGTATGGCTGTCCACCAGGGACTTACGCCTCCAGACACCCTGTAAAAAACTTAGAACTTAGAACTTCTGTCACAGAGACGAACTCCGTGATTCCCTCCTCTGACCATCGGAGGGAGCCCTCACCTGAATACTAACATTCACACACGCTACATTTCCCATAACCCACCACCTTGGACTAATTACCCGCCAGCTGTACCTTGTTTACTGGACTATAAAGGACTCACTTACACAACACTCAAACGCGAAGTCTTGTATTGCCGTGGTGTACAATTCTGAGCGTTATTCTATTGCCTGACTGATTACCTGTTGCTGAACCTGTTGCTTATCGTTTACGAACCTCTGCTGCCTACCTCTGACCTGTGCTTTGTATCCTGATCTGTGAGTGTTTTCTGCCAGCCCTGACCATTGCCTGTTATCTGACTACGATACTGCCTGCCCTGTGTTATATCTGTCTGCTCCTGACCTACCCTGCCTGTATGACTACGATCTTGTTTAATAGGCTGGGATCCATTTGCATGCTTTGATTGACAATTCATTACACAAACCCTCTTCCATGAACATTAATAGAATGTTTTTGTTTTTTTTAATGTTACTTGTTTCAGAATGTTCAGAGAACATTCAAAGTAATATTCCCTTAAGGTTTGAAGGATGATGAAATGAAATGTTTCCTTAAAGTTTGTATATATAAGAAATGTCTTTTAAAACATTTTTTTTTTAAAAACAAAATTTTCATAAATGAATTAGAATGTTAGCAAAACATTCTAAAACATATTTTCATTAGCTGGACAGCCTGCCTATTCACAAATATCTCTCCAATCTACAGTGATTTCCAGGCACATCTTACCAATTCCAAAACCACATTAGTCTTAATAACTACCATTAATTTTGTATTTAATCATTTATAAGTGATATATAATTGTTCATGAAGGCTGGAAATGGAAAACGCCTCATATTCAGGTGTGCAGAATTATTAGGTACATTTTCATTTACAGATAAAATGAGCCAAAAAAGAGATTTAACTCCGAAAAGTAAAAAATTATTAAATGCCCATGAAGGATGCAATACTAGAAATTGCAGTTAAGGCATGACCATTGGACAGTGAAATACTCACTGGGTCAGCAGGGTCAGACAAAAACAGGTGGAGAAGAATAGACGTGTTAACTGCAAAATAATTAAGAATTAAGGTGTAAAATTAAGTGTGAAACCATCAGGAACCCTTTAGTTTCCAGCACCACCATTTTCCAGAACTGCAACCCACCTGGAGTCTCCAGAAGTGTCAGGATCTCAGAGACTTAGTGTTAGAAAGGCTGAGTTCTCTGCGCATGCGTTGATTCAGCAGAAGGTGCGAGGGCGCTGTGTGTATGCAACGTGTGCGTTAATAAACACATGTAAGTTGCCTACATAATCAATAGTTGATAAATATTAGTTAAGGAGTAGGTGCTGCATCAGTACAGTGTTATCCTGTTTATAACAAATGAGTATTTATCAGTATTGAAGCCATTATCGCGTGCTGTCGAGTGCCCGTGAAACTGAAGTGAAGTGAAGTGAAGTGAAGTGACGTGACGTGGCCAAGTATGGTGACCCATACTCGGAATTTGTGCTCTGCGTTTAACCCATCCAAGTGCACACACACAGCAGTGAACACACACCCGGAGCAGTGGGCAGCCATTGCTGCGGCGCCCGGGAAGCAGTTGGGGGTACGGTGCCTTGCTCAAGGGTCTCACCTCAGTCGTGGTATTGAGGGTGGGGAGAGCGCTGGACATTCACTTCCCTCACCGACAATCCCTGCCGGACCTGAGACTCGAACCCATGACCTTTGGGTTACAAGTCCGACTCTCTATCCATTAGGCCACGACTGCCCACCAAGTGTTGATTATGTTCAATATTACTTGCCATCCATAAGATATATCTTGTAATCAGTGTTTGATATCTCTGTGTGGATGTATTATCATCACATTTGTTGCTGATATATCTGCTATTTAAAGTTTATGTACGCGATGTTTCTGATTACACATAGCTCGTTTGAATAACGTCACGATTAGTTTCGTTTTGAGTGTTTTGCCGTTTTTGACCACTGGGTGGCAGTATTGTATAAGAATTTATTGCTTGTATGTTGATTTCTTTATTTCATTCTAGATTTAACTTGAACTTCTTTATGTGAGAGATTTGTGACTGTTAATTGAGGTAATGTTGTGTAATAATACTCAAGAAATTTGTTAATATATATCTTTATTTCATTCCTTTGTAGACCACATCCAAATTTATACACATAAAAGCCTGTAAAACCTGTGTACTGCTGTGTTGTGTACCACCCAAACTGTCAGCATTAAACCTCTTTTCATTGAACTGATCTTATTCAGTGTGTTCTAACCGACACCCCATTGAGGAAAGCTAGAAACAGACCATCACCTAATACAGTCCGACCTTTTAAAACCCTGCTATCGAACACTTAGTTTAGGTAAAGAATCCTAAAAAATGACCCCACTTAATAAGAATCACAAGCTGAAGTGTTGTAAAATCAACATCCTCTTGTACCACTGTTTGAAGAATTCATCTAATCTGGTATTAAGGTGTGGGAGTTCATTTTGAGGGTTCCTGATGGATTCACACTTAATTCTTCACCTTAACTCTTAAATCTTTTGCAGTTAACATGTGTCTTTTCTTCTTCACATGTTATTGTCTGACCCTGCTGACCCAATAAGCGTTTAACTGTCCACTGGTCATGCCTTAACCGCAATTTTTAGTATTGCATTAGTTTTTCAATAGCATTAGTTTTGCAATAGAAAATCAACTTGCCTAATAATTCTGCACGTACTGTACAATATTTACATATAACAACTGCAAGATGTCCAATGAATAAACAATATGATAAACAATACTCACTAAATCTAGCAGAAACTCCCACACAATCAGCATATTTTTAAATGCTGACTACCTGAACTTCAAACCTATTTGCTGCTGCCTGCGATTTACAGTACGCTCCTTATTTGTGTAAACTTGAGTGTTTCTAATCTTTTTGCTCTCTATGCTTTTTCCAATCTGCTGTCAATCAATAGGAATGAATTGAAAAAGCCTGCTTTGCTTCACTCGCTTTGTGCCAGTGGACATGCACTGTCATGGTGACATCTGAAAGACAATGGGTCTCATTCATGAAACATTCGTAAATATACGAGTAAATATGTGAGTGATTTGCGCGTAAAGAGACCTTCCCGAAAACTCTTCTCCTGATTCACAAATACTTCGTAAACGTCAGAAGTGATAGTGAAATGTGTGTGTGTGTTAATGAATTCCAATC
>RJVU01019149.1:422048-483221 GCA_003731715.1 Anabarilius grahami
TTTTTTTTTTTTTTTTTTTTTTGCTGTTATTTTTGTTCAATGAGACAGCATTGCCCCCTGCTGGTCAGATATGACAGCAACCCATATTACATACATATCTCGCTGTTGTTTTGACTTATTGGCAACGCTGACATTATAAATATTGCTATTCATATAAAAAATGTTTAAATTGTGTTGGCTGGTATACTATTTATACCACTGTATCTGTTTTAGAGATTAACATTGTTGTTGTTACCAGCATAAACATTGTTTTGTGAACCTATGCACGCCAGGTGTTGCTATGCAAAGTAAACGTATTTCTGTAAAGCCAAGCTGAAGTTACCGGGACTGTTGCTTTCCCCTTTTGCTTGAAATCTCTTTTTGGTTCAAAGTTCATTTGTTGATGTGCAGATGCACAACGGTCACGGAAGTATTTAGTTTCCCGCGAAATCCGTCCCGACAGCTCTAAAATAGCCTACGTAAATAATTATTATAGGGTTACCGTAGTGATACAGGGTAGGGCAAGAACACGGATATAGATAATATAGATCTATGATATAGCCTACCCACTCTTTATTTTAAATGTTGTTATTTTTGAGAAAGAAAAAAATCTGCATAGTTATTTGGTAAATATGTGCAACATGATGATGACAATTTATGTTCAAACTAAAGTTTCATTCTTGTGCTTCATTCTAAGCATTTATGCGAAGAAATACCAGCATAAAGATAATTTCAATCCGTCACATATCTGCTTGTGCAACACAATGAATTTAGATCAATCTTAATTTTTGTACATCTCTCATATAGCACTCCAATATCATATACTGTTTTCAATAAACAATTGCTGTTTTCAGGTTTGCCTTTTCTCAACCAATGAATTACTACACATTTGTGTTGATACTGTGGTTTGATCTTGTGCAAAAATAAAAAGATAACACAAACTATGTATATTTATTTCCTTTTCATATGAAAAAAGGCAAAACATTAAATTAAATAAAACACAAAAACACAGAAATTGTTTACTTGGTTCTTGGGGGTCTTTCACCCTGCGCTTAACCCCGGCTTATGGACGTTTTAAACACTGCTTTTAACCCACGAGGCTGTGGTGTTTTCACCCTTTCAAAAGATCATACTCTATTTGGTGTACTGCTAAACTTCAACTCTTTTATTCTTCTTCTCCACATTACTCAACACAATTTCTCACTAGAGCCCCCTAGTGGTGCAGTTCCAAATTACATGTATTATAGTAAGCAATTACTACGAATAGAATGTCAAGTATTATATACTTCTCAACACAACATCTCCCCTGTTACTCAAACAGAATTACTACTTTTATAAGATCATTACCTTATTCAAGTCTTATTTACTCAAACAAAACTTATTTCAAATAAGCATATTTAAATGAACTCTTACGCATTCAAACAAGGCATTTCAAAAAACATAATGAAATCATCTAGCACACTTTTATCCTTTTAACATAACACAAAATAACATTTATCAAAGATTTCAGGATTCAGTGTACATTTTTACTTTTTTTTTAGATAGGGCAGCGATCCGCCTACACCCTTTACATATCTTCTTGGTCTGACTTATTTATTTCTTATCAGACACATTACTCCATCACATAGTCTTGAGTCCACACAGGTGGGCGTCTCTGTCTTAAGCCCCTATTCAGACTCAAAGCAGTGTTCTCCGTTGTACAGCCTCTTTCATTTATTACATCCTGTAAAGAGTTTTCCTTTCTTTCTGGGCATAGTGAAAGACGTGCCGAATTCCATCTTTTCCCATCACTTAAGATGAAAGAACTCGGTCCTGTTTGTTGTTGTACTGACAACGGACCAGTGAATCGGGCTTCTCCTTTTCTCACATGAAAAGGCTTCCTCACCCTCACCTTATCTCCAACCGCAATTTTAAGGAATTTGGATCCTGTCTTACGATCGGTGTAGTGTTTACTTTTGTTCTGTCTTTGGGTCACACGTGCTTTGACCTGAGTGAATTGATCAGGGCTATCCTCAGGCAGAAGAACATTCAACTTTGTTCTCATTGGTCGGCCCCTCAAGAGCAGAAAAGGGGTCTCACCCGTTGTAGCATGGGGTGTTGCTCGATAGCTCTTTAGCATAGTTAGGACTGCAGATTTCCAGGGCTTATGAGCCATCTCAGCTGCCTGAAGACATTCTTTAAGCACCCTGTTAAACCGTTCAATGGCCCCATTCGCCTGAGGGTGATAAACACTTGTCTTAATGTGGTTTATTCCCTGTGTTTTCACAAAATCAGCAAATTCAGATGAAGTGAACTGCGGTCCATTGTCTGTCGTGATGGTGCAGGGGTTTCCTTCTCGAGCAAAGATCGTGGTCATAAATTTCAGAACAGTCTCTGTTGTTACTGATGAAGCAAAACCAACTTCTGGCCATTTGCTAAAATAGTCAATCAGGGTTATTGCAAACTTACAGCCAGTAGCTCCCTTCTCGAAAGGTCCTACTATGTCAATAGCAACTAGGGATGTGCGGTATACCGGTACTGGAAAAATACCGGTATTTATTATATTTAAAACGGTTCAATATCATAATTTAGCTCATTTCGGTATTTTATGTGCTGCTGTTCCGAAGTTCACCGCTAGGCGGCAGTGTGCTACTCAAACAGACGCGAAGCGGCAAATGCGACAGCAATACACGATGGATCAAACAGATAAAGTTAATTCTACACGCCCAAAACTAATCAACAAAGACAGCAGTAGGAGTGAAATATGGCATTACTTTGCCTACAAAAGTGATGATAAAGGTGAAGCAACAGACCTCAATGCACCAATCTGCAAACGCTGCTTTAAATCATGTGTTGCCACGGGAGGCAACACATCAAATCTAGCAAAGCACTTGTCACTTGCTCATCCCGATTTGTTCAAAGAGTTCAGAGATCGACAGGTGAGTCCATCATTCTACTGATTTAATTTAATTGTTGCAAACAATCATATATTAATTAAATTTGAATGAATAAAGAGATTATTAATATTAATTTTAGTATTAGGCCTAGTGATAGTAATATCAAGGGCATATTACTGCCGCTGTGGCGACACCTAGAGGAAGCAGCCGAGAAAGTAATAGAAATAGTAATAGCCTATGAATATTACTAATATGAAAACTTTACAATATAGCTACATATGTCAAAATTAATGAGGTAACCTGACCTAACAGTATTATAGCATTTATTAATCTAGGTCAATCAATAATTATTTATAAATATACTAATACATGTTTAGCATATTAACATTACTTTGTGCATTAAACTAATATGAACCCAAACACAAACCTTACAATAACCAAGATTAATAAATGTTATAAATGTTGATTGTTCTCTGTTGTTGCATGACAGATAATTTATGTATTTCTCCTTTTGACACCCATAGAAAGGAACAAAAAAAGCTCCTTCGGCTTCAGGTAGCCAGCCTACTATTTCAGAAGTACTAGTGGAAACAAGAAAATATGAAAGCCACTCCAAACAAGCAAAAAGTCTCAACAGGGCTGTTGCAGAGTTCATTTGCATTGACCAAATTCCTATTTCTGTTGTTGATAAAACAGGGTTCAGAAACCTTGTGAAACAGCTTGACAGAAGATATGAGATGCCAGGGAGAAAATACTTTACTGAGAAAGAGATTCCCACTTTGTTCAGTGAAACAAGGTCTGTGCTTGAATCACAACTGTCCAACCAGCCTTACTTTGCTTGTACAACAGACCTTTGGACAAGTCGAACAGTAGACTCATATATGGCTGTGACAATTCAGTTTATTAGTGACACTTGGGAAATGCAGTCCTGGTGTCTTGGTTGTGCAGCAATGCATTCAGATCACACAGGGGAGAACATTAGGGAGGTCCTTGAAGAAACAGTAACTCACACATGGAAACTGGACATGACACGCCTGAGTGGAATCACAACTGACAATGCATCCTCAAACATCAAAGCATTTAAGGGGAAGTCTTACCACTGGGTTCCTTGCTTTGGCCACAACCTACATCTGGCAGTGAACAAGGCTAAAAGCCTGGACCGTGTGGCATCATGTCTGTCAAGGCTTAGAAAGACTATATGTGCATTTTCTAGATCTAACAAAATGACACAGCTTTTAAAAGAAAAGCAACAGCTCCTTCACATCCCAGAGCACAAGCTGGTTCATGATGAACCTACCCGCTGGGGTTCTACATTTGATATGGTGGACCGTTTCTGTGAACAGTAACAAGCCATTTGTGCCGCTTTAGCAGAAAACAGGAATAAGTGGTGCCTAATGCCAGCTGACACAGACATCACCACACTGGAGACAGTGCGAGAGGTCCTGGGCCCACTAAGTACCTTTACTGATGCCCTGTGTGGAGAAAAAGAGACAACACTTTCTTCTGTCATCCCTGTGATGTGGAAGATACTGTCACATCTGCAGGACAGTGATAGAGACTCTGTGCTAACCTGCAACATGAAAACAGAGATCAGGAAAGATCTGGAGATGAGATACAGCAACGAGGAGTTACAAATCCTTCTTAATTCAGCAACCTTCTTTGATCCTAGATTTAAGAACACATTTGTAACTAAGGAGAAGAAAGTGAAAGAAGTACTAATGCAAAAAGCTGTCACAGCTGATCTCACCAATCATCAGTCAGTGCTGGAGTCAACTCAGGCAGGGCAGGAAGCACAAACAGCTGCCAAAAAACAAAAACAAGACTTGGGTAGCATCCTGTCTACCATTGTATCAGAGAAAAAACAAAAAGAGGTGGGAAAGGGACATGAATGTCAAGCCGGGAGAGGATATCTAGAGATGCCAGCAGACAGACTGAACAAAGAGCTCCAACTGTACAAGGCCATGGAAGAGACCAATGCCACAGAAAACCCACTTTCTTGGTGGAAAAGGCATGAATCAAGCCTCCCCATTCTTTCGGTGTTTGCCAAATATTACCTTTGCATTCCAGCATCAAGTTCAGCCTCTGAGAGAGTTTTCAGTACCTCTGGCCTCATCTGTAGCCCACTAAGATCCAGACTCTCAAGTGACAATATTGACACATTAGTTTTCCTGTCCAAAAATCTGCAGCTAGCAAAGGAGCTGTCAAAAAAATAAAGACTGAAAAGATGTAAAGATATGAACCCATTTTAATAGGGTTACTTCAGTTTTATTTTTCCTAACATCAAAATTTAACCTATGTGTCCTGTAGGTTTTTTTGTTGTTGTTGTTTTTTTACATTTTGTTTGCACCATGTGATAAAAGAAAGAGATAAAAGATATTAAGATTTTTTTTTTTTTCAAAATCAAAATTTAAACTATATTCCCTGAACGTAGGTTTTGTTACATTTTATTTGCACATTTTTTACTGCAGAGTTTTAAGCAGTTTATTAATAAAATTGTTTCAATTCACTCTGACTTTCTTTTGAGGCTGGTTATTTGTCACCTATGGTATCGATTTAGTATCGATACCGAGGTATTAGATTCTGGTATCGTACCGAAGCCAAAAATTGTGGTATCGGAACATCCCTAATAGCAACATGCTGAAATGGGCCTTTTGGGAACTCCACCGCCTGCATTGGAGCTGTGAACGTTTTATCCGATTTATCACTGGCCTGGCAGGTCACACACATAGATAGGATTGTGTGAACAAGATCATCCATTCGTGGCCACCAATACAACTCTCTCCGACACTGTTTGGTTCGCACCAGCCCCTGATGTCCCTCGTGTGCCAGATGAATGAGGCGTTCCCGGAGTGCAATAGGAACAATCAAACGATTCCCTCTGAAAATCAATGGAGATTCAACAGCCAGTTCATGTCTAACAGGGAAGTATAGACGCAAGTCACTGGAGACAGACTTTTGCAGTTTAGGCCAACCGGACTGAATTGTCTGGCGTAACTGTGACAGCTCTGAACAGTCCTCGCATTCAGCTTTAAAATCCACTAGCGGCAACGCAGTCAGAAATGGCTGAATTTCTGCAATTTCAGAAATCAAATCCTGTTCAATGGATACAGTGGTGTCTGTATGGCTCAAAGGCAAACGTGATAGACAATCCGCCACACAGTTTTTACTACCTGGACGGTACTGAACATCATACTGAAAGCACAGGAGCCTAGCAGACCAACAAGCTACCCTCATGCCTGCTCTATTCATGCCTTTTGTGGAGAGAAGAGTGGTAAGGGCCTGATGGTCAGTTCTTAAAGTGAAATGATGTCCCCACACATACGTTCTCCACTTTTCTACCGCCCAAACACACGCAAGTGCCTCCTTCTCCACAGTAGAGTATTTCCACTCAGACGTCGATAGCGTCCTGGATGCAAAAGCTATCACACGTTCAACACCATCAGGATGTAGCTGTGTCAGAACAGCGCCAAGGCCGTAGTCCGAGGCTTCTGTAGTAATGAATGTGGTTAAAGAAGGATCATAAATAGCAAGAACAGGGCTCTCCATCAGCATTCTCTTAAGTGTATCAAAGCTATCGACAGTCTCTTTACTCCACTGTAGTGGTGTTTGTGCATCAGCTCGGAGCATTTGCCTCAGTGGCTCAACCACAGTAGCGTAGTTTGGAAGAAATTTGTTGAACCACGAAGTGAGTCCTAAGAACGACCGTAAAGCTACCATGTCTGTAGGTCGAGGTGCCTCCGCAATGGCAGTCAGGTGGTCTGGGCTGGGACGTAGTCCTTCTTTAGAAATTACATGGCCCAGGAACAGAATGCTTGCTTGGTTGAAGGAGCTTTTGTCAAAATTAATCTGCAAGCCAACTTCCTCTAGCCTTTGACGAACAGCTTGAAGGTTCTTATCATGGGCCTCCTGAGAATTACCATACACTATAATGTCGTCTAAGTAATTCTGAACACTGTCCAGCTCCCTTAGGACCATTTGCATCATTTTTTGGAAGGCTGACGGCGCTGAAGCTAGCCCAAATGGAACCCGAGTGAAACGGAAAAGGCCTTCGTGCGTTATGAACGCAGTCAGATTACGACTGTCAGGATGGAGAGGCAGCTGATGGTAAGCAGAACTCAGATCAATTTGACTGTAATGTGAAGCACCTACAAGTTCTGTAAACAAATCCTCCATGTGAGGTAATGGGTAGCAATCCATAATCACACTCTTATTGGGCTCACGGAGGTCTACACAAAGTCTAATGTGTCCATCACGTTTACGTACCACCACCAATGGACTAACCCATTCTGAAGCATCAACTGGTTCAATTATGCCCGCTGTAAGAAGACGATTAAGCTCAGTGGACACCTCCTTGCGGATGCTGAGAGGTAAGCGTCTCAATTTTTGACGTACTGGTGTCACTGTTGAATTAACTTAAACTTTGTGTATGAATCCTTTCACACATCCGAGGTGGGTAGCAGATACAGGTGACACTGTATACACAGGACTTGTGGAATGTTCTGCCGTCTGAGAAGGTGCAGGTGAGATTTCACATCCATTGTCTATGGGCTTTACTTTTCCACTTACAATGTCCAGGTTCAGCAGTCTAATCAAATCTAACCCTAGCAAGGGAGATCCAGCAGCCACTACATAAAAAGTAGCGGAGACTAAGTTGTCATTTGCTGATACACCTACTAATGCTGATAAGCAGCCAACAACTGGTAGGTTCTCTTTTGCATATGTGACAAGTTTGATGTTGGGCTTCGTCGATGTGCATTGTGAGAAGTGTTTCTTATACACAGCTTCTGGAAGTATCGAAACTGACGCGCCCGTATCCACAACCAATTGTAACATATGTTTATTACCTCCTGGTGCTTCAATATTCACTTCACAGGTGATCTTGTCATTGGCTAAAGTAGATTGTTTAATGTTATCCACGCAGAGCACAGTCACATCTGGAACTACAACCTCTCTTACTTCACTCACCGCTGCTTTACATACTTTAGCAAAATGACCCTTTTTTCCACAAAGTCTACATGCTACTTTAACAGCAGGGCAGTTTTTATCATTTGCCAGATGTTTTTCTGATCCACATCTGAAGCATTGTTGACGTTGCTGGCTGGTCGCTGTTTGTTTTCGATCCTCCGATCGTCTTTGAGCCGGATGTGACTGCTTAGTTGAGCGTGCGCCCTTTCCCTTTCTGCCGTACTTAGTATCCATACTGCTAGGGTTGCTAGGGTTAGATTTGATATGCTTTCCTGTAGCTCAGTGGTTAGAGCATGGCACTAGCAATGCCAAGGTCATGGGTTCGATCCCAGGGATTGCACATACTCAGATACAAAATGTATAGTATAATGCAATGTAAGTCGCTTTGGATAAAAGCGTCTGCCAAATGCATAAATGTAAATGTACTAATGGCTTGTACAGACTTCATGGCAGTTGCAGTGGAATTACAGAATAATGACGAATTTTTAACTGCAGCTTCCACTTGACATGCGATTGTAATCGCTTTCTCTAGAGTGAGATCGTCCTCTAATAGTAATTTGTCCTTTACTGCAGTCAACGACACATTTGCGATTAACTGATCACGGAGCATTTCACTCTCCATTTGGCCAAACGCACATGGGGCTGCTAACGCTCTTAAAGCAGCAACGTATTGCGTAATAGTCTCATCCGCTCTTTGCACACGTTGTCTGAACGTGTGTCGGCACGCCACCACATTAACTTTAGGCACAAAGTGTTTCTGAAGTGCAGACATCGCTTCATCAAAAGTAGTACCTTGGTCTGGCAGAGTATAAAACAAGCGCTGGCCCTCCATCCCCAAGCAATGCACTGCGTGCCTCCGGCCATGCGTCTCCGGTCGCCTGGATAACTATCATGTAATTATGAAAAATTTTCTGCCACGTTTCAAACGGAATCGGTGGCTCCCCACTGACAGAAAGAAACGGGGGCGGGCTCGGCACCGAAACGCTCATCCTCGTCGCCAATTTGTGGTGTTTTCACCCTTTCAACAGATCATACTCCATTTGGTGTACTGCTAAACTTCAACTCTTTTATTCTTCTTCTCCACATTACTCAACACAATTTCTCACTAAAGCCCTAGTGGTGCAGTTCCAAATTACGTGTTTTATAGTAAGCAATTACTACGAATAGAATGTCAAGTATTATATACTTCTCAACACAACAGAGGCTGAATCCAGCTTCTTATTCGCAGCTTCTTATTGATGCTATCCGGTCCACCTTAAAAGACGCGACGCTTCCGCGTTTGTAGCTTCTTATTCACGCTCAACTTAGGAACAGTGCGGTTTTTCTCTTTTTCGTGCTTTTTTAACCCTTTGATGCACAAGCTATGAAAACCCCTTTTAATGCACAACATGGGTGAAAAATGACCCGCATTCATTTCCTGTTATTTAAATCTTGGCTGAGTGTTTCTTTGCTGAATCTTTGAAAGAAATGTATTTTATCATTTATTTATTCCAGGTATTCCTTAAAAATCTTGTTTTTGATTTTCACAAATCATTGTTTATTTTTTCCTTTCTTACTTATATACAAACACAGTTTTTGTATGTCAACATCAATTTTACACACATGGGTCAAAAATGACCCGTATTCATTTCCTATGTTATTTCAATCATGGCTCAGTGTTTCTTTGCTGAATCTTTGAAAGAAATGTATTTTATCATTTATTTATTCCAGGTATTCCTTAAATATCTTGTCTTTAATTTTTCTTTCGTACTTTATAAACAAAAACAAAAAAAAGTTTTTGTATTTCTACATCAATTTTACTCACATGGGTCAAAAATGACCCATATAGAAACCTTTGCAAATTTTTGCAAGTAGGAACATATTTACTGCAGAAAACTATTCATCTGCCACACATTTCACATCTCAACATGGCTGCTTTAGTATATTTGATGGATGTAAGTCTTATTTCATAGGCTATATATTATATTTCATCTTTTTAAATTTGTTTTAATAAATCCATGCTACTGGTAAACCTTTATGACTATCAGTGTTCCTGAAAAGTAACAGTTTTGAACAAGGTTTCCGTCCAACAGTGAAAATATATAATATAAAGTGTATCGATCAACGGTTTGATGTGTATTTGAAAATATTTTTGTGCTTTTGATTTTCTTTATCCATAGTGTTAGTATGGCTGGTCCATACTAAAATGGCTGAAGGTTGTAGAGATGCAGGCAATTCTTAGTCCTGATTCAGAGTCTGAAATATCTGATGCTGATGACCTAGACTTTGTGCCACAGGGTCAATCTGAAGTTATAGGTCTGAATCCAGCTCCATTTGATGAAGAAGACTCCTGATGTGTCCTCTGAGGAGGAAACTCAGAACGAGTCCAATAAAATGAGTAAAAAGTGGAGTCCAATAAATTGAGTAAAAAGTGGGAATGCTCACTGCCCCCCACTCAGAGCAGAACAGAAGTATCCCGAGGAGCTGCCCAGGACCTTCACCTGGTTCAACAGCTATTTCACCGAAAGATGCCTGGGATATGTTGTGCATAAAGTCAAGTCAAGTCACCATTATTTATTTAGCACTTTTTACAATGCAGATTGTGTCAAAGCAGCTTTACAGTGATAAATGGTAAATAATTTTAGCTGCACTTAAAGAAAATGGTCATCATTGTCCAGCTTAAGTAAATTCAGTATTGATTTAATTCTGTTGTAAAATCAATAATTAGTTCATTTATCTATATATCAGCTCTGGAGAAAACAGTGATGTCATCGTCAAGCTCAGTTCCGTTCGCACACAATGGTGTCAATGCAGGCAGATCAAAAAGACACCATTGTATGCGAACAGAACTGAGCTGGATGATGACAAGACTGTAAAAAAAGCTGAAAGTATACTTTGCGCACAGTCGAATGCAATTTAACCTGCACATACAAAGTTACAGAAATCTGGCGGAAATTATAAAAAGTTACAAAAAATCTGTATGCTGACCCTCGCGTACACATAAAAAGAGAAGTATACTTTGGCCTTTAGAAAGGTAATGACACAAAAATCACATCAACATCCATCAAATATACAAAAGTAGCCTTGTTAAGATGTGAAATGGGTGGCAGATGAACAGTTGTCTGCAGTAAATATGTTCCTACTTGCAAAAATTTGCAAATATTAAAGATTTCTATATTGGTCATTTTTGACCCATGTGTGTAAAATTGATGTAGACACACAAAATGTTTGTTTATAAAGTACGAAAGAAAAATAAACATAATGATTTGTAGAAAATCAAAAACAAGATATTTAATGAATACCTGGAATAAATGAATGATAAAATACATTTCTTTGAAAGATTCAGCAAAGAAACTCAGTCATGATTGAAATAACATAGGAAATGAATAAAAAAACTCAGTCGGGTCATTTTTGACCCATGTTGTCCATCAAAGGGTTAAGGTATTGTGTGGCTTTTTGTTTCTATTTTCAGAATTAAAGGAAAATAAACTATTTTGAAATGCAAATAACACTGATATATCAGTGAAAATAGGCTATAAAAATATAAAGGCACATAAAATATAATTATAGTATTCTTTGTTTATTGAACGTGTCATCAGCTCAGTCATCAGACCGTGTGGTTATTCTCTTATTCACGCTTTTTATGCTATTATTGTCTATTTTCAGAAAAAAAAAACTATTCTGAAATGTAAATAACACCGAAATATCAGAGAAAATTACAAAGGTATATACAAAACAATTACATCATTCTTTTTGCACGTCATCCTTTGAATGCATTAATGAATCAATTGAATAAAAAAATAATTCAAGCAAATATTACAGATTTCAATATCACAAGGTAGAGATATACCAACTCCAGCTCCAGCTTGGATCCAGCCTCTTATGAAGACTTCAGATGAAGGACTCCAGAACATCAAACATGGATGATTAATCAGAATCAGAATCAGAATCAGAAAGAGCTTTATTGCCAGGTATGTTGTTTACACATACTAGGAATTTGTTTTAGTGACAGAAGCTCCACAGTGCAACAGAGTAACAGCGACAAGACAAGACACATAATAAAAATAATAAAATAATAATATACAAATTTACAAGATAGACAAAGTGCAAAAAATAATATATAATATAGACAATTGTATGTACAGTTATGTGTGCAAATTTGAAATATAAAAGTGTTTTAAGTAAATAATGTGTAATAGTGTAATACTAAATACAAATACATAATACAAAATGATCATGTTATCATTGCTTTGCAATGCACACTACTTTTGCTTAAAAGAAGTAAATACTACAATTTGTATATCTTGCAACTGTACGTTCTGATATCATCTCATAAAAGAAGACTATTGTGTTTTTGTCACATAGAAACATGAATTTGCTGTAAAGCTTCTTTTGAAATATGTATAGTGAAAAGCGTTACAAGTGAATGTGAATTAAATTGCATTGAACTGAAAGAGCCCTTGCATTGTTGGTTACTATACCATTTTGAAGTTATGGACCCAATCTCACACTACAGTTTGGAGAGCCATTACATTGTTGGCTCATTTGGGGTGCTTGACTATCATCATTCAAATTTTTTGACTTTTTTTATTTTTTTAGCGTTATGATGTTATGGACAATTAAATTGACAAAGCGTGACAGTACAGTTAGAAGAGCGATTGCATCGTTGGCCCAGTTGGGGGTGCTATATCTCAGCTAATGTTGAGGGTGGCAATTGCCTGTCACCATTCACATGCTCAGACATTTTTAATGTAGCATTTTGACCCATGAATTTGACAAATGTGACAATACAGTTACAGGAGAAATTGCATTATTGGCCCAATTGGAGGCGCTATATATATCTCAGTCACCTTTGAGGGTGCGTTAAAAGTTGTACTGTAGCCTTATTCCCAATATACTTGACTGTCACCTTGCAAATATTTAGACATTTTTATGGTAGCATTATAAAGTTATGGATCTATGAATTTGACAAATGTGACAATACAGTTACAGGAGACATTGCATTATTGGCCCAATTGGAGGCGCTATATCTCAGTCACCTTTGAGGGTGCATTAAAAGTTGCACCGGGGCCTTATTCCCAATGCACTTGTCTGTCACCATGTACATTTTCAGACATTTTTACTGTAGCATTTTAAAGTTAAGGACCCATGAATTTGACAAATGTGACAATACAGTTAAAGGAGAAATTGCATTATTGGCCCAATTGGAGGCGCTATATCTCAGCTGCCTTTGAGGGTGCATTAAAAGTTGCACTGTAGCCTTATTCCCAATATACTTGACTGTCACCTTGCAAATGTTTAGACATTTTTATGGTAGCATTATGAAGTTATGGATCTATGAATTTGACAAATGTGACCATACAGTTACAGGAGAAATTGCATTAGATGACCAGCAGATGACATGGCACCCCAAACCATCACTGACTGTGGAAACTTTACGCTGGACCTCAAGCAACGTGAATTGTGTGCCTCTCCTCTCTTCCTCCAGACTCTGGGACCCTGATTTCCAAAGGAAATGCAAAATTTACTTTCAGAATCAGAATCAGAATCAGAAAGAGCTTTATTGCCAGGTATATTGTTTACACATACTAGGAATTTGTTTTAGTGACAGAAGCTCCACAGTGCAACAGAGTGACAGCGACAAGACAAGACACATAATATAAATAATAAAATAATAATATACAAATTTACAAGATAGACAAAGTGCAAAAAAAAAAAGAAGAAGCAAAAAACAATATATAATATATACAATTGTATGTACAGTTATGTGTGCAAATTTGAAGTATAAATAAGTGTTTTAAGTAAATAATGTGTAATAGTGTTGTGTGTTCCGTGTTTGTCAAGTGTTCATGAGATGGATTGCCTGAGGGAAGAAACTGTTCCTGTGTCTGGTCGTTCTGGTGCTCAGGGCTCTGTAGCGTCGACCAGATGGCAACAGTTCAAAGATGGAGTGTGCTGGATGTGAGGGGTCCAGAGTGATCTTCTTTGCCCTTTTTCTCACTCTGGATAAGTACAGTTCTTGGAGAGTAGGGAGGGTTGTGCCAATGATTCGCTCAGCAGACCGGACTATCCTCTGTATGAGGTCAGATTTGGGAGCTGAGCTGAACCAGACGGTAATTGAAGTGCAGAGGATGGATTCAATGATGGCAGAGTAGAACTGTTTCAGCAGCTCCTGTGGCAGGTTGAACTTCCTCAGCTGGCGAAGGAAGTACAACCTCTGCTGGGCCTTTTTCACAGTGGAGTCAATGTGAATGTCCCACTTCAGGTCCTGTGAGATGGTGGTGCCCAGGAACCTGAATGACTCCACTGCAGTCACAGTGCTGTTCATGATGGTGAGTGGGGGGAGAGCAGGGGGGTTTCTCCTGAAGTCCACGATCATCTCCACTGTCTTGAGCGTGTTGAGCTCCAGGTTGTTAAGACTGCACCAGACAGCCAGCTGTTCAACCTCCAGTCTGTAAGCAGACTCGTCTCCGTCCCGGATGAGGCCGATGACTGTGGTGTCGTCCGCAAACTTCAGGAGCTTGACAGAGGGGTCTTTAGAGGTGCAGTCGTTAGTGTAGAGGGAGAAGAGCAGTGGGGAGAGGACACAGCCTTGAGGGGCGCCAGTGCTGATGGTGCGGGTGCTAGATGAGAATTTTCCCAGCCTCACTAGCTGCTGCCTGTCTGTCAGGAAGCTGGTGATCCACTGACAGACAGAGGTGGGCACGGAGAGCTGAGTTAGTTTGGGCTGGAGGAGTGATGGGATGATGGTGTTAAAAGCAGAGCTGAAGTCCACAAACAGGATCCTCACATAAGTCCCTGGTCTGTCCAGATGCTGGAGAACATAATGCAGTCCCATATTGACTGCATCATCCACTGCATCATTTACTCGATAAGCAAACTGCAGGGGGTCCAGTAAGGGTCCAGTGATGTCCTTCAGATAAGCCAGAACCAGTCTTTCAAATGACTTCATGGCCACAGGCGTTAGAGCTACAGGTCTGTAGTCATTAAGACCAGTAATTTTGGGTTTCTTTGGGACGGGGATGATGGTGGAGCGTTTGAAGCACGAGGGGACTTCGCACAGCTCCAGTAATCTGTTGAAGATCTGTATGAAGATGGGGGCCAGCTGGTCAGCGCAGGTTTTCAGACAGGCTGGTGAAACGCTGTCTGGGCCTGGTGCCTTTCTTCTGTTGTTCTTTCTGAAGACATGGCGCACATCATCTTCACTGAACTGAATTGTAGGTGTGGGGGAGAGGGGGTTGTTGGAGGTGTTAATGGTGATTTCTCAAACCTGCAATAAAACTCGTTCAGATCGTCTGCCAGGTGTTGATTTGCCACAGAGCCGGAGGATGGTGTCTTGTAATTGGTGATGTCTTTCAGACCTTTCCACACTGAAGCTGTGTCATTAGAAGAGAACTGATTCCGAAGTTTATCAGAATAATTCCTCTTTGCCACTCTAATCTCCTTTTCCAGTGTGTATTTGGCCTGTTTGTACAAGACTCTGTCCCCTTTTCTGCGAGCATCTTCTTTGGCCTGACGGAGCTGGCTGAGTTTTGCAGTGAAATAGGGTTTGTCATTGTTGTAAGTGAAATGAGTCTTTGTAGGAATGCACAAATCCTCACAGAAACTGATATATGATGTAACAGTCTCTGTGAGCTCGTCCAGATCGGTGGCAGCAGCTTCAAAAACACTCCAATCAGTCCATTCGAAACAGGATTGTAAAGCCTGCTCTGTTTCGGTGGTCCATCTCTTTACAGTCTTTGCGACAGGTTTAGCTGATTTCAGTTTCTGCCTGTAGGTCGGTATGAGATGAACTAGACAGTGATCAGAGAGCCCCAAAGCTGCCCGTGGGACAGAGTGATATGCATCCCTTATTGCTGTGTAACAGTGATCCAGTGTATTACTGTCTCTGGTGGGACAAGTAACATGCTGTCTGTATTTTGGAAGTTCACGTGAGAGAACCGCTTTATTAAAGTCCCCGAGAATGATTAAAACAGAGTCCGGGTGTTGTTGCTCGCTCTCTGTGATCATATCAGCGAGTATCTGTAAAGGCGAGCTCACGGAGGAATGTAGACGCTCACCAGAATGAACGAGCAAAACTCCTTGACAGCACATCTTCTTTAACACAGTTACATCTGAACACCACCTTTCGTTGATGTAAAAGCACGTCCCGCCGCCGCGTGATTTCCCCGTTGATTCTGCTTCGCGATCTGATCTAAACAGCTGAAAGCCCTGCAGACTTAACACGCTGTCCGGAATGGCGACGTTCAGCCAGGTTTCCGTGAAGCACAGAGCAGCCGAGTTCGAAAAATCCTTATTTGTCCGGGAGAGCAGAAGGAGTTCGTCCGTTTTGTTGGGCAGAGAGCGGAGATTCGCCAGATGGATGCTGGGGAGTGGCGTTCTTAATCCGCGCTGTCTGAGCTTCACGAGAGCTTCACTTTCCCCGTCTGCGCGTCCTGAAGCGTCTTAACATTGCTGCCGCTGCGCCGACTACAACATTCAACAAAACGTCTGAATAATCAAAATCCGGTAAAAGATTTTGTGGTGTGTACTGCCGAATGTTCAGCAGTTCATCCCTGGTAATGGTGTTTGAAAAACAAAAAACAGGAAAAACTAACAAAAACAGAACAAACACTGAAGAGCTAAGCACTGAGGCTGCCATGCGCGGCGCCATCTTGATATTTGCATACGCGGAAATGTCCGCAGACTGGTGTGAGCACTGAGGATAGGGAGACCACAGCAACATCCTGGAAATAGTAAAGTGCCATGAATGAGGCAATTGTGGACAGACACTCCATCACTCCACCTGCCCTTATTTTCTCATCTGGCCCGGATATTGCTGTGGTCTCTTCATCCTCAGTGAGAGCCAGTGAGAACATCTAGAAAAAGACCAAAAGATATTGAGGATTTGATTTTGGTCAAGTTTGTTCTGCTGGTTTCTGCTGCAAGTAAATAATGACTGAATTTATGTTTATATTATAGTACCTTGAAGAAATAAACTTTAAAAAACAAGCAGCTTTTTAAGCATTTGTGCCTGACACTTACAAGAAAGGATTTACAAAAATCACATTTACATTTATTTACTCATTTGGCAGAGGCTTATTACAGGGATAATCCCCCTGGAGCAACCTGGAGTAAAGTGCCCTGTTCAAGGACACACTGGAGGTGGCTGCAGAGATTCAGAGTTCAGTGGATTAGCCCACTACACCATAATAAAGCTACAACAACAATTATCGTGTAATTGTAAAAATATGAAATAAAATATGGCAAGAAACAGTAAGCTGACATGAATTGTAAAACGATTTAACCTGTTTAAATGTTTTACACGTAGTCATGCTCATGGAGAGCAGGCACACAAATGTTTGGAGCAGACACAGTGATAGCCAGATTGTCCTGCACATGTTCTCCCACTCTTGCTTCAAGTTTGTGGGGATCAGGGGGGCGGTCATCATGGTCTTCCTTATCCTTTGGATCAGTGATGCCCCCATTGAGAAGAGTGAGATTGTGAAGCACAGCGCAGAACACAACAACCTCAGGCACAAAGGCTCACCTCTAAGGTAAGCATGGTTGAAAAAAATCTAAATATTACAATAACATTACATTTATGCATTTAGCAGATGCTTTTATCCAAAGTGGGGCACAAACAAGGAGCCTTTGCTCTCATCAAAGAGTCATCAATCGTTGTAGTACACAATGCCAAGTTTATTAGATAACTAGATTAGGAAACAAGCTAGAGAAAAGAAAGATTTTTGTTGTTGTTGTTGTTGTGGACCAAAGTTGCACAATGATGTTGTGGTCAACTGATGGGTTTGCAGGTATTACAAGGAGCTCTGTCTTCACAAGATTCTCATTTAGTGTTGTGATGTGAACCGAACCCATTATAGATGTGTTTGTGTCTCTTCCAGGAATCTAGAGAAAAAGATTCACTTTTCCATGATTAGAATTTGCTCATCATGGTGTCAAATTTGTTTGCCGCTGGCAATGACACAACCAGTGTGACACTGATGCTCATGACCAATATCCTCATATACAAGATCAGATATCCAAACTGCATTTTTATGAACTGCACAGTTCAGGCCACTTCTTTTTCTGAACACAGTGTCACACCAGAGACCTATCTGATCTCCTCTTGTCTTTACATCAGTGACCATAAATGTCTCATACGGAGGAATCAGCATCTCTTTCTCATGAGAAAGCTTAGAATACTTGCCACATCAGCACCTTCACAAGTGTTAGATTACAAAAACCAAAAACAATTCTAAACTCTTGGCTACTCTAGATCAAGAAATCTTTGTTTAGAGCACCTTTTTCTTATACAACTTTTAAATCACAATAATTTAATTTATATTTCTTTTGTTTAATTAAGGTTACTGCATCTGTAACATTCACAGAGTGAGAACTGCTCAAGCTTTATTTGCATGTCTCACCAGGAACTCAGTTTGTCCAGTGTGAAACCACACATAGACCTTCATGAGTGCTGTATAATGATAAGATAAACAGTTTACATTTTACAGATCATAATCACACTTCAGCTGTTATATCCCACAACCCGCACATTTTCAGCGATATAAAAAGCCACCTTCCTCATCTCTTAGTTTCAAACGTCATTGTCGTCTATCTGTGAGCAACTGACTTTTCTGATCTTCTCCTCTCGTCATTAAGCTCGGGAAAAATAAAGATAAATAGACAAGGTCAAATTAGGAGTAAAGTAAAATATTAATGTTGATATAGAACACAGGTTTAATTGCATATTTGACTTTTTTTTTTAATCCGACAGAAAATACGCAAAAAATGTAAACTGTTTTGTAAGATGTTGGTGAACACATAACTGTGTATTGCTATTTCAGTGATAGATTTAGTATTTGTGAGAGGCTGTTGTGTTTGTCAATTTTTCCAGCATCTGCGCTTCACTAGATTATCTGAGGGATTTGACTGAATCAAGATGCTGCTGATCATTGAAGCTCTTCTTCTCATTTTAGCTGCTCTAGGACAGGTAAACTTGTGTTCTAGTATGAATATTACAAACATAAAGAATACTGATGATTGATCATTAT
Source organism: Anabarilius grahami (assembly GCA_003731715.1). Taxonomy (NCBI): domain Eukaryota; kingdom Metazoa; phylum Chordata; class Actinopteri; order Cypriniformes; family Xenocyprididae; genus Anabarilius; species Anabarilius grahami. The sequence goes on from RJVU01019149.1 coordinate 440,881, forward strand.
GATTCCTGTTGCTGCAGGATCACAGAGCTGCTGCAGGACAGATATTTCCACTGGATATGGCACTGAATTCTGTTGATGACCAATATGAGGGTTGTACAAAGAAAATGGTGAATCTGGTGAAGACAAAATATCTAGAGAAGGAAATCAATGACTCTTCTGAATTTAGGGATACTTGGCACGATGGTGAAAATAAAGCCAAGAAACCACAGGATAATTTGAAACAGATTCATTCAGTCGCCATTTATGTGTACACTAACAACAATTCGCATGTATATCGTAATTTCAACAATGCTGTTCGTGGTGAGAAACAAAAATACAAAGACCAGGAATTCAAATGGTATTCACTTCACTTTCTGTTAACAGAAGCAGTACAGATTCTGAAGAAAACACGAAACGAATGTTATTTAACTTATCGTGGTACAACTGTTGAATTTGATAAGAATGTTCTGAACAAAGAGGTTCGTTTTGGTTCATTTACATCCTCCTCTCTTGATCGTAAAGTAGCAAATGATTTTGGACCTAAAGCTTGTTTTGAAATTGAAACTTGTGAAGGTGCTGATGTGATCAAATACTCCAAGTACCCTGACCAGAAAGAGGTACTGATTCCTCCATATGAGAAATTTACAGTTGTTGATGTCAAGACAAAAGGTCAGAAAGGTGCCTGGTGTGACACTGTGTTTAAGTTAAAAAGCTCTGGGAAAATAAGTTACCTGAACTGTGGTGCTGATGTAAAACTAGTACAAGACAGGGCCAAACTTTAAATCTTCACTCATTGTGTTTTGTTAAGTCAAAAGTTCCTTCTTTTAGAATGTTTGATAGCTTCATTAATTCTGAGTGATAATCATCTTTACAAGTTTAAAGTAAATTAAATGTTTTTTTTTAATCTAGTTTCACAGTTTTCACATGTAACTGTATGTTGTGTAAGGGGAAAGTGAATAGGCAAAAGCTTGTCAATAGGCATAATTTTAACTACATGTTAATAATAATGTACCAGCTAAAAGGGTTCCCTGTATAGTTTTACAGCATTATTTGAGTTTTTTTTTCTTGAGAAAAATTAACATGTACTGTACCTGGTATATTTCCAAATAAATTGATATTGAAATTAAATCGAATCGCAAACAAATTTGTCAATGCTCAGCCTTGTTTTTGATCTGTTTTTCTGTTCTGTTCATGCCTGAGTTTCCTGGTTGGTTTTTGTTAATAAGTTCAGTTCTCCTTTATTTTAAATGTTTTTAAAAATTTTTACCTTTATTTATATAGCGCTTTTTACAATGCAGATTGTGTCAAAGCAGCTTTACAGTGATAACTGGTATATAATTTTGGCTGCACAGCACCGCACACATTATGATAAATCTATAAAAAAAAATATTTTTCTTAGAATGGCTTAACTTAAAGTGCTATAAAAAAATGTTTGGAAAAAAAATATTATTTTAAGGTACTTTATGATATGTTGCCATATGGCAACAACGTACAATAGTGGAAATAACTTAGAATAAGTGTAAGTGTATATAGTTAATATTTTTCCTCAGAAATGTTGTTTGTATTGAATCAATTGGTGCGATTATAACCTTTAGCAGTAATTGTAAACAATACCTTATACTTATTTTCCAACATCTTGTGTTTTTCCATTCTCTTTTGCTGAATAATGCTTTATATTCTTTAAATTTCATTTCATTTTTCATGAATATTATTTAAATTGCAAATGTGGACAGTTAAAACAAATCTAATACTGTTCATCATGTATCATAAAACATTGACATAAAACCAAAAACATTGCAGTTCATGAAAATCCAACATTACGCAATCTTATGAGAGGAAGGTTATGAACCCCCATAATCCTTGAAACGTCACCTTTTTTCTGTACGAAAGTTCAAAAAGCATTTTTTTTCAGAGGTGAGACACATGTAGACATCACATTTTGTGCTCTTCACCCTAACAATACACTTACAGACACTTGCACCCTGCCTTTTTGAGACACCATGGTAGGCCAGTGGTAGGTCTGGGCCAGTATACTGGCTGTGATGGCAAATCTCTGATGTTGATTTAATCCATAATACAAATGTCATGGCAGTCCTTAACATATGACTAATCAACATTATATCACTAGCATTAATGTTTTTATTGTTATAGCTTAACAGACTGCAGCTAACTTTTGCTTGCTATCTAACCTATTATAATAATGTCATTCCATATGGCAACACAGACATTTTCTCGATTTACCAAAAACTAATTTCATAAAAACTTTTTTGAGTGGTGAATATGTCATCATACCTTACCTGAGATGATGTTAAAACATTTTTTGTGAATGTGACATGGGCGGGTCCTTGTTTGTTACTGACGTTTTAGTTTGCTTTCAGCAACTACATACAAGAGACGGCAGTCTGTCAGATATCGCGTCACAGAAAAAAAATTGCATGTCATGTGACTTAACCAAAGCACATCACTGGCTAAACTAAGGTCTTCTCTTACCAACAAAAAAAACTAGAATGTTCTCTTAAAGAGACGGTGGCAAGGAAATGAACATAAAGTGTATGTTGCCATATGGCAACACTATGCGGTAGAGGGTTAAAGAATAGTGTCAATGCAGGTAGATCAAAAGCACTGTTGAATAAATGTCAAGAATACTGTTGAATATTGAATGTCAAGTCAAATGTCAAGTGTCCCCAACTAAGCAAGCCAAAGGCGACAGCGGCAAGGAACCCAAACTCCAACAGGTGACATCAGCTTTCCTGTAGCTCAGTGGTTAGAGCATGGCACTAGCAATGCCAAGGTCATGGGTTCGATCCCAGGGATTGCACATACTCAGATACAAATGTATAGTATAATGCAATGTAAGTCGCTTTGGATAAAAGCGTCTGCCAAAATGCATAAATGTAAATCAGGTGGCAAACAGTATTCTGTTCAAGTGTGTCTAGTTAGTCTCCCCCTTTGTTTGCTCGGTGTATTTAAGCCCTCAGTTTCAGGCCTTGTCCACACGTACACATGTATTTTTATAAACTGAGTTTTTCCTGCTTCGGTTTAAAAAAAAACTGTCCGTATGAAACCGCAAAAATGAAGCGCTGTCAAGAGCATGCCAAACCAACAGATGGTGATATAACCCTAACCGTAAAGCCATGTTGGCCAATCAGAAGCCTGGAATAAAGGTTATTACCGGTTCTGGTTCCAATCAAAATCTCCGGTTTTACCATCTACACGAACCATCTACAGTCTTTTCTAAAAATCTTCACCCTGGCAGGAGTTTTCAAAAATGTTCGGTTTTAGTGACCGGATACTGCATTTGCGTGTGAACGAACAGCCAAACCACAAAGAAAAAGCTGAGGTTTTGAAAATACCTGTGTTTGTGTGGACAGGGCCTCAGTTTGTTCCTTGTCTTGCATTGTTTAACTCTGATGTGTATGTGGTTGTCATTTCTCACATTTATTATCCTGTTAGTTGTGTTGATTATTAGATTAAATTCTGTCTGAGCATTTCCTGAGTCATGTGCTTCATTACAGCCACCTACTCTGTGCTCTGGTATTTATTGTTTGAATTTCATAATAAAACTTAGAGAATTAGAAAGCTGAGGAAAAAAATTAGAAAGCTAAAACGTATTTATTAATTAACTATTTGTTAATTAACCTGCTCTGTCTTGTCTGTGTCCTTTTTGGACACTTGGTATGAGAACAGTGTCAAGTTTTTTTTTTCTTTAATAAAATATCAGTAAAAGTACTGAAGCTCTTCAGAAAATGTTCAACCTCAAAGGGTTGAACTTAATACTATATGAGGTGTTTAATTTAATATTCATTTACTTTTGAGGTTTACAAATTCTGCAACTCTGCACCACTATCTAGGATACCTAAAAAATGTTTCAAACCCTGCATTTGTGATTTTGTTATATGCAAATGATAAACATCAAAGCATCAAAATTCAATAGACAAAATTCATAATTTATCAAAAAGCAGATTGTAAACTGATAATAATAACAACTAAATAATAACCATTTATCTTGATGCTTCTGCAGGTTCACCTGAATATAATTTGAGCAACTTTAAAGTCATTTGGTTACAGCACTACCCACAGGTCAAAGTGTATGCATCATATTTAACTTACCATATATAGAGCAGGGGTGACCGATCATGCTCCTGGGGGGCCACTGTCCTGCAAAGTTTAGCTCCAAATCAAGGTCTTTCTAGGCTTACTACCAGACAGGTGTGTTGATGCAGTGTTGTAGTACTCGAGACTCAGACTCTGTCTCGAGACCATATTGTAATGGTCCAAGAAGTGGTCTTGTCATGGACTCGTGTGCATTTTGACTCGGAATTGACTCGTACTCGAACATATTAGGAATTGGACTCATTCCCAAGTCCACTCGAGTCCCATTCAAAGTATTTCATGATTATTACTGTATGTTATTATTTCCGTAAATTGATGTTTGGTTGACATGTCCAATGATTGGTGATTTTCTTGTGCACAACTGTGCATGACTTGAGACTAACGTTAGTGCAAAGGCAGTAGGACTCAGGTAGTAGCGGGAAGTTCGGATCATTTTACTGACTCGGATCTTTGAATCGTTCAGCAAAATGAACAAATCTTTTTTTAAAGTCATTTCATTCATTTAAGCAGAATATAATTGAAATGTAACATTTTAAATTCCCCAACACATGCTACTTGCGCAAACATTTATTACATTTGTAATAAAAAATAAACTATAGGCTAATACAGCCACGAAGGCCAAATTATGAGTAAAAAACGATTGATTTATCAATTGCTTAGCAGGGTTTGAGGCTATGCAGTCTGTTAGTTCACCTCACCTCCAGATCAGATTCGTTCTTTCTTTTGTCACCTCACATGTATCACGTCTGTTCCCCAGAAAGATTAGATACCTCTCGTGTCTAGAACTCCAAACTTTCTGGTTTCGGTCTCGACTCGGAATCAGCCCTCTCTGGTTTCGGTCTCGACTCAGACTCAGCCCTCTCTGGTCTCGGTCTTGACTCAGACTCAACATACTCTGAACTCGAATGAGCTGGTCTCGACTACAACACTGTGTTGATGTTAGTCAAAGCTAAACTCTGCAGGACAGAGGCCCTCCAGGACCGAGTTTGGACACCTCTTGATATAGACTAAAGTTATGACCTTTTTTTTTTTTTTTTTTAGCCTTTTTAGCCAGGAACTCAGTTTGTCCAGTGAGAAACCACACATAGACTTTCACAAGTTCTGCATTATGATGAGCTAAACAGTTTAGTTGAGCTAAAGGCATCACGATCACACTTCAGCTGTTATATCTCAGAAAACACACATATTACTAGTAATATAAAAGGTCAACTTCAACCTCCTTATCTTAGTTTGAAGAGTCGTTGTCGTCTGGCTGTATAAGCAACTGAACTTTCTGATCATCTTCTCTCGTTGTTGCTCCTGAACTCCTGAAAACAACAAAAATAACAGAATTTTACAAATATATTGTCCTTTTTTTAGGTAATTTGGGTAGGGGGAGGGTGGTAAAGTACAAGGCTAATCTTATTGTGCAATGCACATTGCTACTGGAGTGATAGATTTAATATGTGAGACATTCTTGTGTTTCTTGTCTTTCAGCATCTGTTCTTCACTAGATCTACTAGATCATCTGAGGGATTTGACAATCAAGATGCTGCTGATCATTGAAGCTCTTCTCATTTTAGCTGCTGTAGGACAGGTAAGCTTGTGTTCTAGTATGAACATTACAGACATGAATACTGATGATGTGATCATTATGATTCATGTTGCTGCTGGATCACAGAGCTGCTGCTGCTGCAGGACAGATATTTCCATTGGATATGGCACTGAATTCTGTTGATGACCAATATGAGGGTTGTACAAAGGAAATGGTGAATCTGGTTGAGACAGAATTTCTAAAGAAGAACCTCAAAAAATCTGAATTTAATGAAGCTTGGCAAGAAGGTAAAAAACACTCTAAGCAAGACAATAACTTAACACGGAATCATTCAATAGCCATTTATGTGTACACTGGTGATAAAGTATTTCGTGATTTTAATAATGACACTCGTTCTGGTAAACAAAACTACACAGCCATGACATACAAATGGTATTCACTCCATTTTCTGTTAACAGAAGCTATACAGATTTTGAAGAAAAAAACAAAATGCATGCTATTTAACTTATCGTCGAACATAATTAAAATTTAATGTTCTGAACAAAGATGTTTGTTTTGGTTCGTTTTCATCTTCTTCCTTTAATCGTAACAAAACGATTTTTTGGAAATGTATCTTGTTTTGAAATCTACACATGTGAAGGTGCTGAGGACACTAAACTGTTTTTGTGTTGAATAGCACTGGAACAAAAAGTGACCTGAACTGTGCAGTGGCTTTCAAGAAACCAACCAAGTCTGTAAAAAATATTTCAAAATTTATGTTGTACCAAGAACAAAAAGATGTTTGGAATTAACACGGTTACATGATTTATAATGAACAATGTGATTTTTTTTTTTTTTTCATTTAGTTTAGTATAATCAATAGTATGTCAGAAAACATAATTTGTTAAGTATTGTTAATTTCAATAATGGAATAAAGTTTGTAATTGACCATATTAAGCTGCTTCAAAATCTTATGTGTCCCCTAATTTATTTCTTCAGTTACACATAGTCTTTTTGCATCACATAACTGATTGTAGGATAAGGCTGTACTAAGTTGCAGCAGCATGCTAATTCAGACCAAGCTATCACACCCAGGGCCTATACCATGAAGCCTACACCTATACCAGTTTAGGTGGCTAGCCAGGTATGTTTCAATTTAGTTTATTCCAACCCTGGGTTTTAGGTAAAAAAAGTGGTTTGGCTTTTAGCGGTGTTCATTGTCAAAGTAACTAATGCTCCATGGCTAACATCAAAGCCTGACTGGATTGGTTTGGTTTTGTCAACTCAAAACTAATCCCATAATCCTGAGTTTGTTTAACTATGAGCATCATGGTTTATACTTTCATCTTAACATTCTCTTTCATTTCTTAGCATGCTAACATACACCAATGCAAGCTAGCAGTTCACTAAAAAGATAATTTGTTTGAGTGTACTTGTACTAGTCTCGTTATACAAATTTTAATTGTTTAATGTACTGTACTGACAGACAGGCAGAATTTGTGCTTGTGTTTGTGAAGCCACAAACACACTAGGCCTTCAGAGGTGTTGCATTGAGCTTTCTTACAGCTAAACACGAGCTGGATGCATCAACATTACACTTCACATGCCTCACAGCAAGCTAAATATCTGAGAATTAATATTTGCTGCGTTGTAACACATTTTAATTTTAATAAGGATTTTCTGATCATATACATTTTGTCTGCTATTTCTTTTGTGTTTCACGGCTCAATCTCTTAGAGTAGAGTTTTTTAAACATTTGATACCAATGACCCTCCAATATGCTAATTCCCCTTGTGATCGACCTCATAATCTTTCTCCTGGTTTTACAGACAAGGTTTAAGCCTAGTACCAGACTAAAATGCATGTTTGAGCTGTTTTAATTGAAAGCACGTGTCCAGAGCCTGCTCCTGCCCACAAGTTCAATCCAGAGCCAGCTCCAGCCCACAAGTCTGGTCCAGAGCCCGTTCCTATCATGAGTCCAGTCCAGAGTCCTCTCCTCCCAACGAGTTTGATCCAGAGCCTGTTCCAGCCCACGAGTCTGGTCCAGAGCCCGCTCCTGCCACAAGTTAAATCCAGAGCCAGCTCCAGCCCACAAGTCTGATCCAGAGCCCGTTCCTATCATGAGTCCAGTCCAGAGTCCTCTCCTCCCAACGAGTTTGATCCAGAGCCTGCTCCAGCCCACGAGTCTGGTCCAGACCCCGCTACTGCCCACGAGTTCGATCCGGAGCCTGCTCCAGCCCACGAGTCTGGTCCAAAGCTCCCTCCTGCCACGAGTCCGGTACAGAGCCCGCTCCTGCCCATGAGTCCTGTCCAGAGCCTGCTCCTGTCCACGAGTCAGGTCCAGGGCCCACTCCAGTCCCGCCTGCTCCACAGTGGTGGTCCTCACCTACACTTTGCTGGACTTCAGTCCGGCCAGCTCCACCATGGTGGTCCTCAGCTATACCTTGGTGACCCTCAGTCCCGCCAGCTCCACCATGGTGGTTACCAGCCCTATCTGCTCCACCGTGGTGGTCTTTAGCTTCGCTGAAATGGTCTTCGGTCCTGTCAGCTCCACCTTGGGGACCCCCTGCCCTGCCAGCACCTCCCTGGTCTGTCATGATTACACACGTTAGTTAATGCTAATGTCATTGAATAGGAAACAGCATCAACACTCATTTGTTATTGCACATGAGTAAGTGTTTTGAAAACATTATACATATAAAACCGTCATTTAAAGACAAAGCATTATGAAATCATTTACTTTGGTTTGTGATGCAGCTGCTGTCAGATTCAATACAGCTGACTGCTTCATCTGTCAAAAAAGTTTCTTTACAAACTCTCCATTACACCGTGTCAGTGATTATAATAGGTTCTATTTGCTTTTGATGCGACGCTCACACCCAGCTCACATGTCAGCCGTTAAGCGACTAAACAGCTGTGGATTGGGCCTTTGATGAGATGATGTCTTGCTCTGGAGGCAGACATATGCAAATGTATTTGCCCGTGTGACGTCACAGATCCCCCGATATCAAAATGAGATGTTTTTGGAGCTTGATTAAATAAATGCTTTGTTTATAATGAGGAGGACATTTTAAGCTATTAAAGTTGCAGGATGTATTAATGGTGCAAAGACCTCTTTATATCGTCGCTGTCCGAGGAAAACCACGTATGTCCATTTTGCCGATTTTGAGATTTTTTGACGGATTGAATGTCCAGGTTCATTTCCGTATACAATATGCTTCACATAATCTAAATGGCCAATGAAAAGTTGTGAAATCATGTCATCTGATTTTCACGTATATCCATTTGGTGTCAAAGCTGTCAATCACGCCGCATATCTCCCGCCCTGTGGAAGCATCTCGCCAGTCTCGTGAAGTTTCATCGAAGCTCAGCACTGGATAGCCGAATAACACTGTGAGTTAAAGTATCAGCAAACGTTTGTTTTTTACAACTGTTCTCAAGTTTATTATATATTCACAACTATTATTTATCGGTAAATGGTCTACACGAAGTAATTGTCACCGAATATTTTTATTTATTTTTATATTTGTGAACCTGGCTGACGAAAGTTAATTAATATTAAATAAACTAAGCGTATTTAATAAACTAAGACGTAGGCTATTTAATAAACTGAGCGTATTCATCTGTCAATATGAAACGCGACTTGGCCATTCTAATTAATGATCGGAAGAACGCGTATCGACCACCGTTACTGTAAAATATGCACGTATGTCCATTTAAACTAAATTTTGGTCAAATGTGGATTATATCATTACACTGGCAAGAATATGGTTACATGTAAAGATGCCGTACCAAGTATGACAACGCTACATTCAACTGCTTTTGAAATACGGTGTTTTTTTCACTTCCTGAAAAGTAACCGTTTTGGACATACGTGAGTTTCATCGGGCAGCGACGATATGTCGAAAGATCAAGGCAAATTTGATTTCTCATGTCATCTCATTGGTTTATAATGCTGTAGTTTAAAGTCATTATTCATTCTTTACATATAACACTTTGGGAAAAGCACCTTTCTGCATCTTAAAAATAAGTCACACGTTCTTTTTCACTTTATCTCTGACAAACACCATTATCATTAAAACCACATTGTAAGTGCACAGAGAAAACCACAAACGTTTGGTTATCACACAATCAAAACCTATGGAGGTGTTGTGTCTTTTCTTCTAAGCATGCAACTATGATGACTTGAATTAAAATAAAGATTGCCCAAAATAAGAATGAACTGAATCCTGCAGAAATCTGGAGAAAAAAAATTGCACATTTCCGTGATAATAATCTGGTTTCAACCCTGTTCCTTTCTGCTAGTGCTGAGTTTGTCCTTTTTGAAACCACACATACACCAGACCTTCACAAGTGTTGCATTATAGAAAGTTAAACAATTCTGATGCATATGTTCCAGTACTCAAGCACAGCCATTTTTAGAGATATAAAAAAAGCCACCTTTCTCATTTCTTGGTTTGAAAAGTCATTGTCGTCTGGCTGTGAGCGACTAACCCCGATCTTTTCCTCTTGTCATTGAGCTCATGAAAAAAAAATAAAAAAATTAATAGACCACAATATTCTCTGCTAATTTTGGGGGACAAATTACTATTGGAGAAACAGATTTAGTGAAACACTGTTGAGTTTCTGCTTGTCTTTCAGCATCTGTGCTTCACTAGATCTACTAGTTCATCTGAGGAATTTTACTGAATCAAGCTGATCATTTTAGCTGCTCTAGGACAGGTAAGCTTGTGTTCTAGTATGAATATTACAGACACGAATACTGATGATGTGATCATTATGATTCCTGTTGCTGCAGGATCACAGAGCTGCTGCTGCTGCTGTTGAAGGACAGATATTTCCGTTGGATATGGCACTGAATTCTGTTAATGACTATTATTACAGCTGAACAGGGATAATGGTGAATCTTGTGAAGACAGAACTTCTAATGAATAATATCCAAATTATGTGTCATTAGTATCCCCTTGAAATAATTCCTGTAAGTTGTGAGGTGGAGCCTCCATGGATTGGACTTGTTTGTTCAGCACATCCCACAGATGCGTGATTGGATTGAGATCTAGGGAATTTGGAGGCCAAGTCAACACCTCAAACTCGTTGTTGTGCTCCTCAAATCATTCCTGAACCATTTTTGCTTTGTGGCAGGGCACATTATCCTGCTGAAAGAGGCCTTAGCCACCAGGGAATACTGTTTCCATGAAAAGTTGTAGATGGTCTGCAACAATGCTTGGGTAGGTGGTACATGTCAAAGTAACATCCACATGGATGGGAGGACTCAAGGTTTCCCAGGAGAACATTGTCCAAAGCATCACACTGCCTCCGCCGGCTTGCCTTCTTCCCATAGTTCATCCTGGTGCCATGTGTTCCCCAGGTAAGCGACGCACACGCACCCGGCCACATGATGTAAAAGAAAATGTGATTCATCAGACCAGGTCACCTTCTTCCATTGCTCCGTGGTCCAGTTCTGATGTTCACGTGCCCACTGTTGGAGCTTTCGGTGGTGGACAGGGGTCAGCATGGGCACCCTGACTGGTCTGCAGCTATGCAGCTCCATACGCAACAAACTGTGATGCACTGTGTATTCTGACACATTTCTATAAGAACCAGCATTAACTTCTTGAGCAATTTGAGCTCCCCACGTGCATCAGTGAGCTTTGGCCGCCGATTCACCACTTCCTTGGACCACTTTTGATAGATACTGACAACTGCAGACCAGGAACACCCCACAAGAGCTGCAGTTTTGGAGATGTCCTGACCCAGTCGTCTAGCCATTCTTGAGTAAATATAAATTAAAAATGGTTTCTTTTTCCAGCCCACAAAATTTACAGGTATATGACATTTAGCTTAAAGGGGTCATTCCATTGATTTTTTTTATTATTATAGTTTTAATGTTCCTTAAGGTTCACTTATAATATCAATAAAGTATTTTTTGCACAAAATATTATTCATTCCTTACAGACAACACATTAAGAAACACACCTTTCTGCATCTTAAAACTGATTCACACGTCCTTTTTCACTTTAACTCTGACAAATCCCCATTGTAAGTGTCATTGCCACAGTGCACAGAGAAACAAAACCACAAAAGTTTGGTTATCACACTATCAAAACCTACTGCATGCAATTATGACAACTAACAACTTGAATTAAAATAAAACTAACTGTTTGCTGAAGTTTTGCGCAGTATTAAACGGATTTAATTATTTCTGCAGCGCACATATTGAATCACTCACTAAGTTCTCTGCCCTGTTCCTCACAGCTCTTACTCTTTCCAAAGCATAATGGGAAATGTATTTTAAAGCTGAACAGCATAATATCAATGCAGTTTACCCTGTTTCTGATAGTATTCATCAGCACTATTATTAACATTAACTATTATTATTCTGATTTATTCACAACAGGAGGTGCATGTCATGTGTTTGTTGCTGTAACAGATGTGCCTACTCTTCAGATCTTAATGTTTTTAAAGATACAAATTATTTAGATTTGCCCTAAATAAGAATGAACTGAATGATGTATTTGTGAGTCTTGCAGAAATCTAGAGAAAATAATGCACATTTCTGTGATCATAATCTAGTGTAAATCTTTCTGCTAGTACTGACATGATAGAAACAAGTTTGTCTTTTGTGAAACCACACATACACCAGACCTTCACAGGTGTTGCATTATAGAGAGCTGATGCACAGCTGCTATATGTTCCAGTACTCAAGCACAGACATTTTTCAGCGATATAAAAAAGCCACCTTCCTCATCTCTTAGTTTGGAGAGTCACTGTCGTCTGGCTGTGAGGGACTAACTTTTCTGATCTTTTACTTTCGTCATTGAGCTCCTAGAAAAAAAAAGTAATATAGACCATAATATTTTCGAGTAATTTTGGGGGACATATTACTATTGGAGTAATTGATTTAGTGAAACACTGCTGTCAGCATCTGCGCTTCATTAGATCTACTAGTTCATCAGGGATTTGACTAAATCAAGATGCTGCTGATCATTGAAGCTCTTCTTCTCATTTTAGCTGCTCTAGGACAGGTAAGCTTATGTTCTAGAATGAACATTACAGACATGAATATTGATGATGTGATCATTAATGATTCCTGTTGCTGCAGGATCACAGAGCTGCTTCTGTTCAAGGACAGATAATTCCATTGGATATGGCACCGGATTCAGTTGATGATCAATATATGGGCTGTAGAGAGAAAATGGCAAAACTGGTGGAGACAAAATATCTAAAGAATGAACTCAAAAAATCACATGATTTTAATACAGCTTGGCAAAATGGGGGAAATCATGTCAAGAACCTAATTGATGATTTGACGAAAAAAAAATATTTTATCGCCATTTATGTGTACAGTGATGCTACTGTATTTAAGTACTTCAATCCTGAAACTCGTCATGATAAAAACCAGTACAAACAAATGACATAAAAAATGGTATTCACTTCACTTTCTGTTAACAAATGCAATACATATCCAGAAAAAAACACAAAATCAATGCTATTCAACTTTTCGTGGTACAAAAGTTAGATTTAATGAGGATGTTCTGAACAAAGAAGTTCGTTTTGGTTCATTTTCATCCTCCTCTCTTGATCGTAAAGTAGCACGACGTTTTGGAACAAAATCTTGTTTTGAAATCTACACCTGTGAAGGTGCTGATGTGACTAAATATTCTAAGCTTCCTCATGAGAAAGAGGTGCTGATTCCTCCATATAAGAAGTTTAAAGTTGTTGATGTCAAAAAAAAAGAAGAGCAGAAAGGTCTCTGGTGTGACACTGTGTTCACTTTGAAAAGCTCTGGAATAAGAAGTGACCTGAACTGTGCTCTGTTCAAGAAACCAACCAAGACCAAAACAAAATACTATGTACTGAACAATGTGCTTTGAATTTACATGATATAGTCATGTACATCAGCTCTAACATTTGTTCCTCTTGGATTAGTTCAATCAATAATTCTTTGTCAGAAAACACAATTTGTTTTATTTCAACAAACGGAAATAAAGTTATTTTTAAGTAGTGCATCAAAGTGATTTTTTATGTGTCAAATTCATTTCTTTATTTATACTTACATCATTTTGCATCACATTACTAAACAATTTTAGATCTTTCTATTTAACTAACTGCCAGCAATAGCATATGAACATCTAAATGACCTTCTGAGTGCAATGCAGCTTGTGGTGATATTTTATTAACACTAAAAGAAATATAAAATAATAATTAAACTGAAATATAATATAAATATAACTTTATACTTAGTATTTTACATCTTAGTCATGTTGGAGATTAAGAAGAGATAAGAAGAGTGATGTTGGAGTTTTTGTGGTTTTCCTTTTGCAGAAGAGAAGCTTGTGGTTTTGTTGTGAGGGGGTTTAATAACACCATGATCCTTTATGAAATGAGCAATAGCTGCTAAAACCTGTGCAATGATGAGTCTCTTCTTAAGTGTTCATCCTTTGTTTGTGTGGGAAATCTTTTCTCAATTTAATTAAGTTCATTGGACTAAATCTTTTTTTCTTTATTTTGAGGGTATAATTTTAAAATATACACAAGGCCTGTACTACTCATCTTAGGCAGAGAAGAGCTCAGTTTGTCCTGCATGAAACCACAGGCCTTCACAAGAGTTGCATTATCAGATGAGGTGAACAAAGACAGCTGGAAGATGCTGAGAAGATTTGCACTCTCAAGAAACTGAGTTATAACATTGGAAGAGACGTTCATTTCAAAGAAAAGTGACTGTTTGTATGCAGCGCCAGTTTAAAGCCCAAGACCAGCCCATTTAATTCATGACTGAAAAATTTGAATAAATGAACAGTTCAGTTCTTCCTATCCAATTTTATTTATGTATGACAGTTTCAACCTGATAAATAATGAATTGCATACTAAATCGCTTCAGAAAACAATGTGCAATCAAACATGCATAGTGCAACTGCATGGTTTGAATAAACTAAAAAAAGTCAAATAAATGAACAGTTATATGACAACATGGATTATGCCCTTCTATGAAAAGTCATATTACACCATTGTGTCTTGCCTAAATTACATTTTTATTTGAGAGGTTGCAATGACCGAAAATATTCAGTCATTTACTGGACAGAACCTGAACATGCTCCTGCACCCACTGCTCATGGGTTGAGCATTTCTAAACTTTTGGACACTCTTGCTGCTTTCTCCAATATTATATTCCTGCAATACTTGAGACTGTGGTTTCAGTAGTTCTAGGACCCAAGTTTGTCACAGCACTACCTAGCTAATTCTTCTGAAACAGAGGAGACCTGAATTAAACCTAAAACATACAGGTGCAAAGACTAGAACCATGGTCGGAAATAATCACATTTTTATTATCTTTCCACCTTATTTTTAACATAAGAGCAGGCACAGCCATTTTAAACTTGAATGTTCAAGGATTACAGTGTCAGGCATCTCTAGTTATTTTAGCTGTGCAAAAATAGTTCATTCATGGTGCCTGATTTTGTAAACTGGTATTTATTTTCATATTATTTTAATTTATTAACCTACTTCACCGTTTACTCCACTGTTAAATCAGTCACACACCAGACGAGAAGACGAGCTGGCGTTAATGAAAAGGAAGTCTTGTGTCGTACATACACAGAAAATATCTTGCTTCGTGGTTGTATTATCGGGCACATTAATTGTTACCAGTTGAACAGGTAATCTTGTCTACTTTCACAGCCTCATTGTGTTTATGTGTGCTTTTAAGCTTTTGTTTATTCACAGAGCTCATTTTCTCCAAATAATCCCAAGCCAATGGAAAAATATTACTAGGTTTTTAGGAAACCAGGGTCATGCTAACTTCCAGAAAGACTTACAAATATATGTTATTACTGCAGCCCTCGATTAGGTTAAACATTCAAGAGGGTTAAAAACGGTTGTGTTCAGGGTTAGGACAATATATACATTTAATTTAAAATTTAAAAAAATAATAATTATTGAAAACATATAATACTGTCAGGGCTGGTTGATCACGAGGAGACAATGCAGGATCTAGTTGTAGCAGCAAAGGTTTGACAAAAAATATAACACAACTCAGGAGCAGGATCAAAAACAACCAACTAAACATTGACGAGGACAGACAAGGGAGTGCAGGTGGAGTGAGTCTTTAAAGGGAGTGCTGATGAGAAAGTGCAGGTGCAGGGAATCAATGTGATGAGATGAGCTGACTGGGTGCAGGTGTGGATCAGGAGGGATTCTGGGAAATGGAGTCCGGGGAAGGTGAGACGAACGGTGATTGTGACAAATACAAATACAAAATTAAATACTGCTAGTCCATCTGCTTCTGACCTGCACGCTCAGGGAAACTAATACACTCACTCATTCAAGATGGCACCAGTGTATGTGGCCGGCCGCCTCCTGCTCCTGGTTGAATGGATGTTTGTCGTGTTTTTATTGACTAAATACTGCAGACTCTCTATTGGTGTATGATCGCCAAACACTACTTAACATTAGATCGGCTGTTGAAAATACGGCGATCTATAATGTTAATCAGAGTGGAAAAAACAACTCGCCCCCTCCTCCGCTCCTGTGTGGATTACCTGACTATCTTTTTCGGACCCTATGCTCTCCCGGGAGAAAGAAGCGACTTAGACGGCGTGGTAAACGTGGTGGTCTACTAGTGAGAGTTAGGACTTTAATGGCCTTGTGTCCAAAGGCTGATCCTCGCTGGATTTTATCCAAACTTGACATGGATTGTTGCCGGTATGTGCTCCGACACTCTTGGGATCCTGTGTATAAGTGGCTGGTACCTGTTACTGCCGTGGATAAGGAGCCTTCGGCCAACATTTATCAGCCTCCTCGTCTTAGAAGAGGTGTTGTGGATGTTTCTCTCCTCCGACCCTTTGATTGTGCACCTCCGTTGCTGAAAGACTCAACCCCAGTGAGTTTTTCCTTGGTGAATGCTAGATCCCTAGCCAACAAGACTTTTATTTTGAATTACTTTTTCACTTCCAAGGACCTGGATATGTTGTGTGTGACGGAGACGTGGACCGGTGTTGGTGAGTCAAGTGTGTTTTCAGAAGTCGTACCTCAGAATTGTACTTATTTTAATTCTCCAAGGCTTACGGGTAGAAGAGGTGGAGTAGCAGCTATTTTTAAAGAACACTTAAACTGTCGTCTGTCAGCTTACTCCTATTCCAGCTTCGAACACAGTATTTTTGAACCAAGCTTGAGTTATCCGGTGTTGTGCGCTGTTGTCTATCGCCCACCCAAGTATAACAGAGACTTTATTGAGGAGTTTTCAGATTTTTTGGCTGGAATTATGCCAAAATATGATCGGGTCGTAATTGTTGGGGATTTTAATATCCATGTGTGTTGTCCTGTCAAACCCTTGGCTAAAGCCTTTCTTAATCTGGTGGTACATTACTTTAAATGAGTCTAGCCCTCAAGGTTATGATTATCGACACAATCCTCGACAGAAAGGCAAAGGGGGAGGTGTTGCTGTAATTTATAGTAATATTTACAGTATTAGTCAAAAGTCTTTCCAATATAATTCCTTCGAAGTGATGGTGCTTTACGTAACATTATGTAAGTTGACATTTGTGCTGGCTACTGTATACAGGCCACCAGGACACCATACAGACTTTATCACTTCTACCACTAAAGATCGCTTTATAAATAATCTTCCTGATCAGTTTCATCGCCTTAGCATACCAGACAGCTTAGAAGACCTCGATGTTGCAACAGAAACTATTGCCTCTGTCTTTTCCAGCACATTAGACTCAGTTGCTCCTTTGCATTTAAAAAAGATTAAGGAAATTAATCCAACGCCATGGTACAATGAGCACACTCAGGCCCTAAAAACAGCAGCTAGAAAAATGGAGCGCAGCTGGAAGAAAACAAAACTAGAAGTATTTCGCATTTCGTGGAGAGAGAGAATGATTGAGTACAGAAAGGCCTTAAAAACTGCTAGATCTGCCTATTTTTCAAAACTTTTAGAAGAAAATAAACACAACCCTAGGTATTTATTTGATACAGTGGCTAAATTAACAAGAAATAAAGCTTCAACTTCCGATGTTTCTAAAGAGCACAGCAGTAATGACTTTATGAACTTCTTTACTTGCAAGATTGATAATATTAGAGAAAAAATGATAACCATGCAACCGTCTACTACAGTATTGTGTCAGACAGTGCATTGTAGTGTCCCTGAAGAAAAAATCAATTCATGTACTGCTTTAGGAGAGGAAGAATTGTCTAAACTTGTTAAATCATCAAAATCAACAACATGTATGTTAGACCCTATACCGACTACGCAATTGAAAGAGATGCTTCCAGAGGTCATAGATCCTCTTCTTAATATTGTTAATTCATCTTTATCACTAGGATACGTACCAAAAGCTTTTAAGCTGGCTGTTATTAAACCTCTTATTAAAAAAACACAACTTGATCCTAGAGAATTAGTCAACTACAGGCCGATTTCAAATTTCACTTTTCTGTCAAAATTACTAGAAAAGGCAGTTTCATCACAACTATGTTCCTTTTTAGAAAGAAATAGTATCTGTGAGGATTTCCAGTAAGGATTTAGACCGTACCATAGTACCGAGACTGCTCTCATTAGAGTTACTAATGATTTGCTCTTATCATCAGATCGTGGTTGTATCTCTCTATTAGTGTTACTGGATCTTAGTGCTGCATTTGACACTATTGATCACAATATTCTTCTAAATAGACTCGAAAACTATGTTGGCATTAGTGGAATTGCATTGGCATGGTTCAAATCATACTTATCTGACCGTTATCAGTTTGTAGTAGTAAACGATGAGATGTCATATCAATCACAAGTTAAATGTGGAGCACCGCAAGGCTCAGTACTAGGACCATTGCTTTTCACTCTGTACATGCTACCCTTGGGAGATATCATTAGGAAGCATGGCGTTAGTTTTCATTGTTACGCTGATGATACTCAGCTCTATATCTCTTCGCGCCCTGACGAAACTTACCAATTCGCTAAATTAACAGAATGTATAGCTGATATAAAAAACTGGATGACCAGTAATTTCCTACTACTAAATTCAGAAAAAACAGAGATTCTAATTTTTGGACCGAAAACTTCTTCACGCAATAACCTAGAATACTGTCTAACACTTGATGGCTGCTCTGTTAAGTCTTCGTCGTCAGTTAGGAACCTGGGTGTGCTCTTTGATACCAATCTTTCATTTGAAGGCCATGTTACTAGCATCTGTAAAACCGCATTCTTCAATCTTAAAAATATATCTAAACGACATATGCTCTAAATGAAAAATGCAGAACAGCTAGTTCATGCGTTCATGACCTCAAGGCTAGATTACTGTAACGCTCTACTGGGTGGTTGTTCCTCCCGCTTGATAAATAAACTACAGCTCGTACAAAATGCA
Source organism: Anabarilius grahami (assembly GCA_003731715.1). Lineage (NCBI taxonomy): Eukaryota > Metazoa > Chordata > Actinopteri > Cypriniformes > Xenocyprididae > Anabarilius > Anabarilius grahami. Next base: position 459,838 of record RJVU01019149.1, read on the forward strand.
GCAGCTAGAGTTCTTACTAGAACTAGGAAGTATGACCATATTAGCCCAGTTCTGTCATCACTGCATTGGCTTCCTGTTAAACATCGTATAGATTTTAAAATCTTGCTAATTACTTACAAAGCACTAAATGGTTTAACTCCCCAGTACTTAAGTGAGCTCTTAATGCATTATAGTCCTTCACGTTTATTGCGATCTCAGAATTCAGGGCAGCTGATAATACCTAGAATATCAAAATCAACCGCAGGCGGTAGATCCTTCTCTTGTTTGGCACCTAAACTCTGGAACAGTCTTTGTTCGGGATGCAGACACACTCTGTCAGTTTAAATCTATACTAAAAACGTATCTCTTTAACCTGGCATACACATAACATATTATCCATTTATATTTTCAAATCCGTTAAAGGATTATTAGGCTGCATAAGATAGGTCAGCCGGAACCAGGAACACTCTCTATAACACCAGATGTGAAGTATCAGTAGAGATTGAGTCGACTAGATCATCCATTGTGAAGGCCTCATCGACACGACAGCCAGTAGCATAGTTCCTCAACAAACTGTCCATACCGGCGTGATGAATGCGATCCTCAACTGGACATGACCACAACGCAGCCCTGAAGTATCAGCAGAGATCGAGTCAACTAGATCATCCATCGTGAAGGCCTCATCGACACAATAGCCAGTAGCACAGTTCCTCAACAAACCGTCCATACCGGCGTGATGAATGCGATCCTCAACTGGATGGAACTGAAATAAAAACTTTGATTGGTGCGATCCTTATGATAGCAACCTGATTCGTAACAAAGCACTGTTCGCCAGAGGAGAACTGGCCCCCTGACTAAGCCTGGTTTCTCCCAAGGTTTTTTTTCTCCATTTTAACACCTATTTGCCACTTGTTTGCCACCTGTTTGCCACCTGATGTCACCTGATGGAGTTTGGGTTCCTTGCCGCTGTCGCCTTTGGCTTGCTTAGTTGGGGACACTTGACATTTGATATTCAACAGTATTCTTGACATTTAATCAACAGTGCTTCTGATCTGCCTGCATTGACACTATTCTTTAAGAGCTGCTATGCAGCCAAAATTATGTACCAGTTATCAATGTAAAGCTGCTTTGACACAATCTGCATTGTAAAAAGCGCTATATACCCCTTTGACTGCAGACAAAGTATTAATTGACTCCTTACTCATCCACAAAGCATAAAATATTTATATAATTTATTATCTTTTTTTTTCTTTTTTTTGAGTATAAGCTGAATTTAAGCAAATCTTTTAATTTAAGTGTTTAGTTTATAGCATTGAACTGACTTGCTAGAGGTGAAGTACCAAAGTTGGAGGCATCTGTTGTATCTGTTAGTTTTCTCATTCTTTTTTCTGATCCCGTTGACATTGACAGGCAGAACTATATGCAATTATATGCAAAATGATATGAGATTTGACACAGTTGTAGAGCAGGTTCTGAAAAATCATCTGATCAAATCTAGGGGTCAGGCTGTCAAACAAATTATTACTTGAATGGTCTATAAACCAATTTTTTATGTTGTCCTGGATGATATAGCAAACAATTACCACATTAGCTGCTATAAAAATGTTTTAGGTTGTTCCAAATGATTTATGTATGATTTAAGTTCATTTATAATATGTGAAAAGTTTGCAAAGAGCTCTCTTCTTTTTATGTATTATGTATATATATTTTCCTAATGAAATAAATGTTTCTATAATGTATTGCTCTTTCCTTTCCAAAATGTCATTCTGAAAATAAAAAAGCAAACACTCCAATTTTCTACTAATATAGGTTTATAAATCCTTCTGAAATATTCTTGGGTAAATAAAATCTAAATAAAAGTGAACATTCTTTCGCTCGTACATTTGTCCTGTTGTTGAGTACGCCACAAACTGAACGTGCATCTGTATACTGTATCCAGTGTAGACAGCGTCAGTGATTATAATGGATTCGACTTGCATTTGACGTGACGCTTACATCCAGTGTAGGCAAATATCAGCCATAAAACAACTGATGCCAGTGGGCGGAGCCTAGGGTAGAATGATGTATTACTATTCATTGATGTCTTGCTCTCGAGGCAGTCATATGCAAATGTGTTTGCCCATGTGAAATCACAGATCCCTCATATCAAAATGAGATGTTTTTGGAACTTGATTAAATAAATGTTTTGTTTAGAATGAGGAGCACGTTTTAAGCTATGAAACTTGCAGGATGTTTTAATGGTACAAATACTTCTTATATGTCAAAAGATCAAAGCAAATTTGATTTTTCAATGTCATGACCCCGTTAAATGTCTCCAAAACATGCTTAAATGGATGAAATTCTATGTATGACAGTGTTTCCCAACCATGTTCCTGGAGGCCTCCCAACACTGCATATTTTGTATCTCTCCTTTGTCTGACACACCCATTTCAGGTCTTGGAGTCTCTACTAATGAGCTGATGATCTGAATCAGGTGTGCTTGATTAAGGATACATGGAAAACATGCAGTGTTGGGGGGCCTCCAGGAATGTGGCTGGGAACCATTGATGTAAGACACTTCTTTCATTTTACTAATACAAAATTTGTTGCCATATAGCTTGAAGTGCACTTCATCTACAAGTCAAATTTTTAAAATCATTGTTTTATAATGCTGTAGTTTAAAGTAATTATTCTTAACTTACAGATAAATAACACATTAAGAAACACACCTTTCTGCATCTTAAAACAGATTCACATGTCCTTTTTCACTTTAACTTTGACAAAGCTTCAACACCGTTCTTGTTAAAACCACATTGTAAGTGTCAGTGCCAAAGTGCACAGAGAAAAAAACCACAAAAGTTTGGTTATCACACTATCAAAACCTATGGAGGTGTCGTGCCTTTTCTTCTAAGCATGCAATTATGATGACTTGAATTAAAATAAATCTGTTTGCTAAAGTTTTGATCAGTATTAAACAGGGATTCAATTATTTCTGCAGTGCACATATTTGTCGCATCCACACACTATATGAACTTTCAGTTTGTTTGTTTTCATCTGTCACGTACTCCTTTGTTCTAGTTTCTATTTATTTCCTTTTTTTTTTTAGTAAAAGCTGAATTTAAGCAAATCTCTTTTAAAATAAGTGTTTAGTTTATAGCATTGAACTGACTTGCTAGAGGCGAAGTACCAAAGTTGCAGGCATCTGTTGTATCTGTTAGTTTTCTTATTCTTTTTCTGATCCCACTGACAGGCAGAACCATATGCAATTATATGCAAAATGTTATGAAATTTGGTACAGTTGTAGAGCAGGTTCTGAAAAATCATCTGATCAAATCTGGAGTCAGACTGTCAAACCAATTTTTACTTGAATGGTCTATAAACCACTTTTTTTTTATGTTGTCCTGGATGATTTTCAGACATGAATATCTGATATAGCTGTAATGTATGGGAAAGGGACAACGGAGTTGGAGATCCACGTGCAGCCTTTATTCATAAGAAGAGCGTAGTCAAACAGGCAGTAGGTCAAACACCAGCAAACAGTAACAAGAAGGCAAGGCAAGAGAGTAATCCAAAACACAGGCAATGGTCAAGGCAGGCAGCAAATGATCAAAAACAATAAATCAGTCCAGGGAAAAAAAAACACAGGCAAGGCAAGGCAGAACAAAGAAAACAGGAAAACAGGATAACATACAACTAAACGATACTCAGCAATGTGTGTGTGTTAGAATGCAGCTTATAAAGTGTCACTGATGGGAAACAGGTGTGAGTGTGTGAAGGGCGAAGAAGGCTGGACAGACGACCAGGACGAAGAAGACTGGACAGACGACCAGGGCGACAGACTTGAAGACCCCCACGGCGGAGCAGATGACCACCAAAGCAGTTTAGATGGGCTTGAAGACCCCCACAGCGAAGCAGATGACCACCACTCCAGCTCAGACGAGCTTGAAGACCCCCACGGAGGAGCAGATGACCACCACTCCAGCTCAGACGAGCTTGAAGACCCCCACGGAGGAGCAGACGACTATTAAAGCAGTTCAGACGGGCTTGAAGATCCCCACGTCGGAGCAGATGACCACCATTGCAGCTCAGATTGGCTTGAAGACCCCCTTGGTGAAGCAGACGACCACCACTGCAGCTCAGACGTGCTTGAAGACCCCCACGGCGGAGCAGATGACCACCACTGCAGCTCAGATGGGCTTGAAGACACCCACGGTGGAGCAGATGACCACCACTGCAGCTCAGATGGGCTTGAAGACCCCCACGGCGAAGCAGACAACCACCATAGAAGCTCAGATGGGCTTGAAGACCCCCACGGCGGAGCAGATGACCACCAATGGTAAAGATCTGGTAAAACTAGAGACCGCCATGGCTGATTAGGTGAAACTGAAACATGAAGCTCAGAAAGGTTAGCATTGGCCACTAGGGCCAAGACAGTACAGGCAGGGAGCTCAGAAAAGACCTCCAGGGCTCTGACTGAAATGTCCTCTCTGGTCATGTAGCGGCGGGCAGACCATTCAGGAACAACCCCTCTGGTTGCGTCGGGACAAACGGACAGTTCTAGTACGACCTCTGGGGTCATGTTGAGGCAGACAGGAAACTCAGAGACCACCTCCATAGTTGTGTCAAGGCAGACAGGAAACTCAGGGACAACCTCCATGGTTGTGTCAAGGCAGACAGGAAACTCAGGGACGACCAAAAGGCTGGATTCTAGGACTGGGACAAACTCTGGACTGGACTCATGGACAGAGGTGGACTCAGGAATGGACTCATAGATTGAAGCAAGCTCAGGAGCAGATTCATAGACTGGAGTGTGCTCTGGAGTGGATTCATGGACTGGAGCGGGCTCTGGAGCGTACTCATGGACTGGAGCAAGCTCTGGGACTGGAGTTGATGTGTGCGCAGCCCACACACACCAAATGGCAGTGGCCATAATGGCCAACGCTGCAATCTCTGAGGGCTCAGGCATGGCAGCCATCTCGGCTGAGGGCTTAGGAAGATCTGCTGAGGCGTGACGAGGCTCTGGAAGATCTGCTGAGGCGTGACGAGGCTCAGGAATGGCTGCAAACAGGAACGGACTCCGATGCAGCCATCACGTGAACAGGTTCTGGTGAGGAAATTACTGGGTTTGGAAGTGCAGAGAGTATCGAGGTCGCGATAATCAAGGTGAAAGGCATAGAACTTTGTAACGATACAAGCTCCGCTGCCACTGGAGCTTGTTGAAGTTGGCCCTCCCCCCCAAAAATTCTTTGAATTCTTAATGTTCTCTTCTTCCCCCACAGTGAATGATGAACCACACAAAATTAGTGCATAGTCCATGAAGTCTCTTAGTCTACAATTAAACTTCATTTGGACTCAATTTCCCATCAACCCTCATACCTGGGACTGATTACATTGCACCTGCCGTCAATTACACATCCACTCACTCTCACATAAAAGACACTATCACTTGCACTTCTGTGCGAAGTCTTGATTAGCCCCGGTTGTCATTTCTGAGCGTTATTACCTTTACTTCTTACCAGTGTACTGACTTTCTGTTTCTTTGGATTCTGATTTCTGCTGCCTGCCCTGACCCCTTGCCTGTTTATTGTTTGTGCTTTGCTTGCTGCCTGCCTCGACCAATTGCCTGTCTATCATTTCTGTTGTTTGCTGCCTGCCCTGACAAACTGCTTGTTTACTGGATTTGTTCACTGCTGTACTGCTATTTGTCTGAAAAACTGCAGATGGATCAAACTCTTCTGACTCGTCACAGAAACAATAGCAAACAATTACCACATTAGCTGCTATAAAAATGTTTTAGCTTGTTCTAAATGATTTATGTATGATTTAAGTTCATTTATAAAATGTGAAAATGTTGGTTTGCAAAGAGCTCACTTTTTTATGAATATGGTGTTTTCCTAATGAAATAAATGTTTCTATAATGTATTGCTCTTTACTTTCCAAAATGTCATTCTGAAAATAAAAAAGCAAACACTCCAGTTTTCTGCTAATATAGGTTTCTAAATCCTTCCGAAATATTCTTTAGTAAATAAAATCAAAATAAAAGTGAACATTCTTTCACTCGTACATTTGTCCTGTTGTTGAGTACGCCAGAAACTGAACGTGCATCTGTATACTGTATCCAGTGTAGACAGTGTCAGTGATTATAATGGAATCTACTTGCATTTGACGTGACGCTTACATCCAGTGTAGGCAAATATCAGCCATAAAACAACTGATGCCAGTGGGCGGAGCCTATGGTAGAATGACGTATTACTATTCATCGATGTCTTGCTCTGGAGGCAGTCATATGCAAATGTGTTTGCCCATGTGAAATCACAGATCCCCCATATCAAAATGAGATGTTTTTGGAACTTGATTAAATAAATGTTTTGTTTAGAATGAGGAGCACGTTTTAAGCTATGAAACTTGCAGGATATTTTAATGGTACAAACACTTCTTATATGTCAAAAGATCAAGGCAAATTTGATTTTTTAATGTCACGACCCCTTTAAATGTCTCCAAAACATGCTTAAATGGATGAAATTCTATGTATGACAGTGGTTCCCAACCATGTTCCTGGAGGCCCCCCAACACTGCATATTTTGTATCTCTCCTTTGTCTGACACACCAATTTCAGGTCTTGGAGTCTATACTAATGAGCTGAATCTGAATCAGGTGTGTTTGATTAAGGATACATGGAAAACATGCAGTGTTGGGGGGCCTCCAGGAATGTGGCTGGTAACCACTGATGTAGGACACTTCTTTCATGTTACTAATACAAAATTTGTTGCCATATAGCTTGAAGTGCACTTCATCTACAAGTCAAATTTTTAAAATCATTGTTTTATAATGCTGTAGTTTAAAGTCATTATTCATTCCTTACAGATATTTAACACATTAAGAAACACACCTTTCTGTATCTTAAAACAGATTCACACGTCCTTTTTCACTTTAGCTTTGACAAAGCTTCAACACCGTTCTCGTTAAAACCACATTGTAAGTGTCAGTGCCAAAGTGCACAGAGAAACAAAACCACAAAAGGTTGGTTATCACACTATCAAAACCTATGGAGGTGTCGTGCCTTTTCTTCTAAGCATGCAATTATGATGACTTGAATTAAAATAAAACTATTTGCTAAAGTTTTGATCAGTATTAAACAGGGATTCAATTATTTCTGCAGTGCACATATTTGTCACATCCACACACTATATGAACTTTCAGTTTGTTTGTTTTCATCTGTCACACGCTCCTTTGTTCTAGTTTCCCGCCACAATCTGTTTCCATAGACACTAATCACATTCATCACAGTTGTTTGTCATTTTAGCTAATTCGTCAGTGTATATTAGTTCAGTTCTACCAGAAAGACTCGGGAAGCAAAGAAACGTTTGAATATGATTTATTAAACAGTTTGTATGTAAATATCAAAGATAAATGATTAAGTTCTTTGACGTAGGCCCCATCCATAGTACAATCCGGAGGGTAGCAGACGTTTGCAGATCCTGCCTTAAGATGAAAGCAGGGGCGGAGCCTACCCCCGATGTATGGACAGGGACCGACCTGGGGTGCGTTTCCCGAAACGAACTATGGTCGCAAGTTCCGTCGTTACCAATAGAGTTCAATGGGACTTACGACCATGGTTCACCAACGATGCTTTCGGGAAACGCACTCCTGGTGGTGGTGGTGGTGGGGAGGATGGGGGTTAACGCCGGCAATGGTATCTGCGAACACAATAGTGGGTGGGAACAGAACTTATATACTCAGGTGACGTGTAATGATTGGTTAGATAATGAGCAATGACGTGCATTAGAATCTTATGGGTAGAACTTCCGCTAAAGCTCCCATTTCTGTTGATGTGTCTTTGTCGGGTATCGTTTTTTACTACTGTGGTGTATGTTCCTGCCTGGATTCTGGATTCTCCCGTTGGATTATCAAGTAAAGACTTATTTAACTATTATCTTCCTCGTCGTGTGTTTGATAAACTACCAGACTGTAACAGAATACCCGACCTAAAAAACGTTAAGCGATTTAAAGTTTTCTTTTTGTTTTCGTGTTCAGTGTTTTTTGTTCCGTTTCTCACCCCTGCTTGCACCATGGATCCACCTGTCAGACTCATGTGCCTTGAAGAGGGAGAAAGCTCCCTCGAGAGACATTTACAACTGATTTTGGATCTCGCTCATCAGACCACCTTCCCGGACTACTGTCTGTGTATGTTCCTGTACGTCGGACTCAACGTTGCCACACATGCACAGCTGTCTGGGGAGGGTCCTCAAGGGAGCTTTGCATCCTATGTGGAGTGGGTGCTGCGGATCAGCGTTCACCATCGAGGTTGCTGCCAGCCCCACTTCCCATCCAGTGCCCAGCCAGAACCACCCAGACGGTGAGTATAAACGACCTGCGCCCACCGCAGGTAGTACGACGGAGACCGCCGCGATGGAGCCGCCCACGCACATGAGCGATCGAGGGTCACATCGCCACGGAGCCCAAGCAGCGTGCGCCTGCCCAGGTGTGTGAGCCGGCCAAGCCATCCATCACCGAGGGAGTGTTGGTGGACTTCGAGGGTTCAGAAGTGAGGTTGGAAAAAAAGGCATTCATCTTGGGCAGACAGGAAAAAGTTTGTCCAGAGTGAAACCACACATAGGCCATCACAATCACACTTTTAACCCACACACATTATCAGTGATATAAAAAAGGTACCTCGCTCCTCGCTTAGTCTGAAGAGTCATTGTCTTCTGGCTGAGAACGACTGACTTTTCCAATCTTCTCTTGTTGTTGCTCCTGAACTCCTGAAAAATAACGAAAAGCAAACTCAGAATCAGAAACAAAAAGAGACAACAGTATTTTCAGGTAAGTTTGGGGTTGAAGTAAAAGATCAATATAACACTTCCATCAGTGTAATAATAATGACAGGTTTTAGTGATTGTTTCAAAAATACATTTTTTTCTCTGTCAAAAAATTTTAGTTATATGAACTTAAACCTGTATTATATAAGAAGTTGGAGAGTTTAATTGTGCCAATGTACATATTCCTTTCCATTATATTTCGAGTCAGATTTAGTATTTGTGAAAGGCTGTCGTGTTTGTGGTTGTCTTTCTACACTGGCTACCACTTCCAGCTCGCATCAAATTCAAGGCATTGACGCTTGCTTACAGATCTACCACAGGCTCAGCACCCTCCTACTTCCACTCACTCTTACGAGTCTACACTCCTACCAGAAGCCTACGCTCGTAAAGGAGCGAAGGCTTGTGGTACCATAGAGAGGCACAAAATCACTCTCCAGGACATTCTCGTTCACTGTTCCTTGCTGCTGGAACGATCTTCCTGCCTTCATCCGGACTGCAGAATCCCTGGCAATATTCAAAAGACAGCTGAAAACTCATCTCTTTCGTGAGCACTTAACCTCATCTTAAAAAAAACAAAAAACAAAAAAAAACTTCTTATTCCTATCCTTTCACTTCCTCTAATCCCTCTCTGTTGTAGCTTATGATACTCTGAGCACTGCCTAAAACTTGTATTGTGAGCACTTCTTGTGTCTATTTGCCTCGTCATGACGACTCGCTTGTTGTATTCCTCACTTGTAGGTCGCTTTGGATAAAAGCGTCTGCCAAATGAATAAATGTAAATGTCTTTTATCATCTGTTCTTCACTAAATCATCTGAAGGATTTGACTGAATCAAGATGCTGCTGATCATTGAAGCTCTTCTTTTCATTTTAGCTGCTCTAGGACAGGTAAGCTTGTGTTATGAATATTGTATGAATATTACAGCCATGAATACTGATGATTGATCTTTAATGATTCCTGTTGCTGCAGGATCACAGAGCTGCTGCTGTTGAAGGACAAATATTTCCATTGGACATGGCACTGGATTCAGTTGATGACCTATATATGGGCTGTAGAGAGAAAATGGCAAATCTGGTGAAAACAAAATTTCTAAAGGATGAACTCAAATCACCTGATTTTAAAATTGTTTGGAAAAAAGGGGAAGAGTTTGCCAAGCCCCCAAATGATAACTTGATAAAGGATCATGCAATCGCCATTTTTGTGTACAGTGATGTTAGTGTATATAAGCACTTCAATCCTGACACTCGTAGTGATAAAGACCAGTACAAAAACATGACATACAAATGGTATTCACTTCACTTTCTGTTAACAGATGCAATACAGATTCTGAAAAAAACACAAAATCAATGCTATTCAACTTTTCGTGGTACAAATGTTGAATTTTATAAGTATGTTCTGAACAAAGAGGTTCGCTTCGGCTCATTTACATCCTCCTCTCTTGATCATAAAAGTACAAGGAGATTTGGAAATGTATCTTGTTTTGAAATCTACACATGTGAAGGTGCTGATGTGACTAAATATTCTAAGCTTCCTCATGAGAAAGAGGTGCTGATTCCTCCATATGAGAAGTTTAAAGTCACTCATGTCAAAACAAAAGAAGAGCAGAAAGATCTCTGGTGTGAAACTGTGTTCACTTTGAAAAGCTCTGGAATAAGAAGTGACCTGAACTGTGCAGTGGCATTCAAAAAACCATCCAAGAACAAAACAAAGTACTATATACTGAAAAGCGTTCTTTGAATTTACATGATATAGTCATGTACATCAGCTCCAACATTTGTTCCTCTTGGTTTAGTTAATTAATTATTTGTCATAAAATGCAATTTGTTTAATTTTAACAAAATGAAATAAAGTTATTTTTAGTGACCCAAATCAGTGGCCTCATTTTTTTTTTGGTTTTCATTCAGCAGAAGAGAAGCTTGTGGTTTTGTTGTGAGTGGCTTTAATAACACCATGACACTTTGTGAAATGAGCAATAGCTGCTAAAACCTGTGCAATGATGAGTCTCTTCTTAAGTGTTCATCCTTTAACATTCAGTCAAAAATGTTGCTAGCTAGAAGAAAAATGAAAGATTAATTTCAGTAAATAATTGAGAAATTCAATTGATTAGGCTTTATTTTTCTTTTAGTGTATGCTTTTAAAAAATACGTAAGGTTTTATACATGACGCCTATACGTATTACTCATCTTAGGCCTTCACAGGTGTTTCATCAGATTAACCTGATGCATCACGATTAATTCAGCTCTATATTGAGCTCACAGTGGCTCAAATATGTTTCCGAATGTGAAAAATGTACTTTGTTCACAAATCTAAAAGTTTGAATCTTAAAAAAAAAGGTTAATTTGGACTAATTAGGGCCCGAGCACCGATGGTGTGAGGACCCAATTGTAATTGCTCAGTCAATTATTCTTCTTCTAAATGAATCACATTTTTGAGGGCCTAAACATGCTCGAAAACTCATGAAACTTTGCACACATGTCTGAAGTGGTGAAAATTTGGAATGGGTTTCAGAATTAGGTGTGGCAAAATGGCTCGATAGCGCCAACTCCAAAATTTCAATTAAGGCAAGGCAAGGCAATTTTATTTGTATAGCACATTTCATACACAATGGTAATTCAAAGTGCTTTACATAAAGAAGAAGAATAAAAATAGAACATAAGGAATAGAAATAACAGTAAAAACAGAATTTTGCTATCTGGATGGAAGAGCTAGGAAGTCCTAGGGAGTTTTTTGTTGTTTTTGTTGTCCGTCAGAGTGGATTAAAACAGATCTATCCATCAGAGCGGATCTGAATGGATGTTCTTACATTTCACACACACACCGCTCTCACACAAACACAACATCCCCAAATCGCAGTTCTTCAACTCATTCCCTTACGACCTTAAGTCTTATGACCACTCAACGTTAAGTTACATTCTATCCTCCTTCCCTACATGCCAATTCTTTCTGCATTCACCTTCTTTTCCTTCTGTCTGCTTCTTCTAGATTTCACTTTCTTCCTAATTCTCCCAGCTCTTTCAAATTAAGAGCCCTTCGCGCTACGTTTCACGTACAGGTATGGAATTCAGCAGACACATGTAACAGCCCAATACCTACAAAAAGGCCTGACAAAATTCGATGTTTCGCCATGAAATAGAAAGTTGTTGTAACTCGGGCATACAATGTCCGATCTGCCCCAAAATTCACGTTTGATAATAGTCCTGGCCTGAAGACATCTACATGGCAATATTCAGTAATAGTCAAAGCACCACCTGTTGGCAGCAGGAGGTGTGGCATGTCGAAATTACTTTGCCATATTTCTCCTGTATTTACTCGCTTACATGCATGTCACTCTATTTATACTATTCACTCTTTTCCTAAGGCCAACGGATGGTGGTGAGTCCGGATGCGAGGGCCCTTTCATCGCTGCTTGCAGCTTTAATTAGTATTTTGCTAATAAAATATTGAAGCCTATAACTGAAAATTGCTGATTCCATTATTATTAAAATAAATCAGAGAAATAAGGCAGGACCGAACTGTGAATCATCATTCATTGTATTTTGTTTTGACAAAATAATTATAGTTTTAACAAGATTTAAGTCAGATGTTCAAACTGCAGAGAGAGAAATACGATGTTTACGTGAACACTTTTGTCTGTGAAGTGTTGTAATGAGGTTTGGATTAGGGATAGACCATACATTTTCTTTAACAATATCAGGCAAATTCACCATCACGTAACATTATTACACATTCTGAAGAGATCAGGTTGGAAAAAGACTTTGACACACAACTCAAGTTTGTCCAGTGTGAAATCTGGTCTATCCACAGATAGACCAGAATTTCATAATCAGATTTCATTGATAATCAGATGATCTAAACCGTTTAGATACTCACGAATCACACTATTTACACACACATAGACTTATCAGCGATATAAAAAAGACTTCTCGCTCATGTTAGTTTGAAGAGTCATTGTCGTCTGTGAGCGACTGACTTTTCTGATCTTCGCCTCTCATCATTGGACTTCTGAAAAACAATAAAAAGAAACCCTCAGCATCTGACAAAAAGATACAATGGTATTTTTCAGGTAAGTTTGGGGTTAAAGGGCAAGGTCAATATAACACTTCATCAGTATAATAATACTCACAGGTTTAAGTGTTTATTTAAAAATATATATATATAATTAAAACCATATTCTGTCAAAGTTAGTGAACAGTTTTACTGTGCAGACCTGTGTACATATTCCCTTCCATTATATGTTGAGTGATGGATTTAGTATTTGTGAAAGTCTGTTGTGTTTCTGCTTATCATCTGTTCTTCATTAGATCTACTAGTTCATCAGGGATTTGACTGAATCAAGATGCTGCTGATCATTGAAGCTCTTCTTCTCATTTTAGCAGCTCTAGGACAGGTAAGCTTGTGTTCTAGTATGAATATTACATACATGAAGAATACTGATGATTGATCATTATGATTCCTGTTGCTGCAGGATCACAGAGCTGCTGCAGGACAAATATTTCCATTGGATATGGCACTGAATTCTGTTGATGATCAATATGATGGATGTAAAGAGAACATGGAAAAACTGGTGGAGACTAAATATATTGAGAAGTAAATGTCTGTCTCAGAATTTAAATTTGTAAAAGCTTGGAAAAATGTTGAACCACTAGAGTCACATGAACTGTTTTAAATACAACTTTAGTAGCTTTCTGGGCATTGATAGTGTTAATTTCTTGCTGTCAATGCAGACCTCACTGAGCCATCGGATTTTATGAAAAATATTTGTGTTCTGAAGATGAATGAAGATCTACAGGTGTGAAACGACATGAGGGTGAGTAAATGACAGAATTTTCATTTTTGGGTGAACTAACCCTTTAATTCTTTGTCAGAAAACACAATTTACATAATTTTAACACATTGAAATAACGTTATTTTTAAGTGACCCAATTTAGTGGCAGATCTGTCACGTTTGGGGAGCTTGTGCTTTCACTGCTATTCACCGCACATACAGAAGAGAGACACATCTCCGATGAACGTTAATGTCATTAACAACTAGTTGTTCAGTTCGGTTCCATACACACTGATATAGAATTTCTGTAAATACGGTTGTCACTACCTGTATTTTTGGGAACTGTGTGTGCACAGAACGTGCTTAAGCACTAAAAGGTGAACTGACAACCGGATTTACCTGCATTGTGTACGTGGCCAAATGAGACCTGAAATGGCAACAATGAACACAGTTTTAAAAGTATGTTAAAGTACTTTTTTTTTTCTTTTTTTTTTTTACAAAGGTTAATAATTTTTTTGCAGGAAATCCATTTGAAATGACACAATCAATAAATTATGGTGTCCAGCATCATCTTAGATATTATGGAAAATGAATTAAATATGAAACCCAAAATATATGGTAAACAAGGCAAATAGTCAAGTCACCTTTATTTATATAGCTCTTTTTTACAATGCAGATTGTGTCAATGCAGCTTTACAGTGATAACTGGTGAATAATTTTGTCCAGCTTAAGTAAATTCAGTATTGATTCATTCGGTTGTAAAAATCAATAATTAGTACATTTATCTATATATCAGCACTGGAGAAAACAGTAATGTCATCATCCAGCTCAGTTCTGTTCGCATACAATGGTGTCAATGCAGGCAGATCAAAAACATTGTTAAATATCAAGTGTCCCCAACTAAGCAAGCCAGAGGCGACACTGGCAAGGAACCCAAACTCCATCAGGTGACATCAGATGACAAAACAGTGATAAGAATGGAGAAAAAAAACCTTGGGAGAAACCAGGCTCAGTCGAGGGGCCAGTTCTCCTCTGGCCAACAGCGAACAGTGCATGATTATGATTCAGGCAACGTTACAGGTCATAAGTCCAATTTGGATTGCAACAGTCAAAATATTTGGTCCAGTTCCATGTAGTTGAAGATCATATTCATCACGCCGGTATGGGATGGTTTGGTGGGAATCTGTGCCACTGGCTGTTGTGTCGATGAGGCTTTCACAGGGATGATCTAGTTGACTCAATTTCTGCTGACACTTCATGGCTGCGTTGTCGTCGTGTCTAGGCACAGGTCCTCCATCTGATCTGGATACGGCCTGGATCCGGCTGAATACGGCAAACCTCGGGATAAACAGAAAGACTGATATTAGCGTAGATGCCATTCTTCCTCTGATGTAACGAGTACATCTGGTGTTATAGGAAGTGTTCCCGGTTCCGGCTGACCTAATTTATGCAGCCTAACAATATTTTAACGGATTTGAAAATATAAATTGATAATATGTTATGTGTATGCCAGGGTAAAGAGATGCGTTTTTAGTCTAGATTTAAACTGACAGAGTGTGTCTGCTTCCCGAACAATGCTAGGAAGATTGTTCCAGAGGTTAGTTGCCAAATAGAAGAAGGATCTACCGCCTGCGGTTGATTTTGATATTCTCGGTATTCTTAATTGGCCTGAATTCTGAGATTGCAATAGACGTGAAGGACTATAATGCGTTAAGAGCTCACTCAGATACTGGGGAGCTAAACCATTTAGTGCTTTGTAAGTGATTAGCAAGATTTTTAAATCTATACAATGTTTAATATGGAGCCAATGCAGTGTTGACAGAACTGGGCTAATATGGTCATACTTCCTAGTTCTAGTAAGAACTCTAGCTGCTGCATTTTGGACCAAGCGAACAGGGCAACCACCTAGTAGAGCATTACAGTAATCTAGCCCTGAAGTCATGAACACATGAACTAACTTTTCTGCATGTTTCATTGAAAGCATATGTCGTAGTTTAGATATATTTTTAAGATGGATGAATGCGGTTTTACAGATGCTAGAAACGTGACTTTCAAATGAGAGATTGGTATCAAAGAGCACACCCAGGTTGACTGATGACGAAGACTTAACAGAGCAGCCATCAAGTGTTAGACAGTATTCTAGGTTATTACGTGCAGAGGTTTTTGGTCCAATAATTAGAATCTTTGCTTTTTCTGAATTTAGTAGTAGGAAACTACTGGTCATCCAATTTTTTATATCAGCTATGCATTCCATAAATTTTTTGAATTGGTAATTTTCGTCAGGGCGCGACGAAATATAGAGCTGAGTATCATCAGCCTAATATTACATCAGCCTCGGTTACGTATGTAACACTCGTTCCCTGAAGGAGGGAACGGAGACATACGTCAATAGTGACCGACGAATTGGGATTTCGCTAGAGAGCCCTGTCAGCTTCGAGTAAACTAAAACAAGCCAATGGAATTGGCGTGCGGTATTTGCATAATGCACACCGCCTCCGTCAGGTGGTATAAATAGGAAGCAGATGCAATCGCACTCTGTTTTTCGCTGAGGAGACAACTTGAGTCCACACTACAGCGAGGGCACAGGAACTGTGGTGATGGGATGTACGTCTCCGTTCCCTCCTTCAGGGAATGAGGGTTACATACGTAACTGAGACGTTCCCTTTCAGTCGGTCACGTTNGGACTATAATGCGTTAAGAGCTCACTCAGATACTGGGGAGCTAAACCATTTAGTGCTTTGTAAGTGATTAGCAAGATTTTTAAATCTATACAATGTTTAATATGGAGCCAATGCAGTGTTGACAGAACTGGGCTAATATGGTCATACTTCCTAGTTCTAGTAAGAACTCTAGCTGCTGCATTTTGGACCAAGCGAGCAGGGCAACCACCTAGTAGAGCATTACAGTAATCTAGCCCTGAAGTCATGAACACATGAACTAACTTTTCCGCATGTTTCATTGAAAGCATATGTCGTAGTTTAGATATATTTTTAAGATGGATGAATGCGGTTTTACAGATGCTAGAAACATGACCAATAATTAGAATCTTTGCTTTTTCTGAATTTAGTAGTAGGAAACTACTGGTCATCCAATTTTTTATATCAGCTATGCATTCCATAAATTTTTTGAATTGGTAATTTTCGTCAGGGCGCGACGAAATATAGAGCTGAGTATCATCAGCCTAATATTACATCAGCCTCGGTTACGTATGTAACACTCGTTCCCTGAAGGAGGGAACGGAGACATACGTCAATAGTGACCGACGAATTGGGATTTCGCTAGAGAGCCCTGTCAGCTTCGAGTAAACTAAAACAAGCCAATGGAATTGGCGTGCGGTATTTGCATAATGCACACCGCCTCCGTCAGGTGGTATAAATAGGAAGCAGATGCAATCGCACTCTGTTTTTCGCTGAGGAGACAACTTGAGTCCACACTACAGCGAGGGCACAGGAACTGTGGTGATGGGATGTACGTCTCCGTTCCCACCTTCAGGGAATGAGGGTTACATACGTAACTGAGACGTTCCCTTTCAGTCGGTCACGTTCGACGTACGTCAGAAGTGACCGACGAATTGGGATCCCAAATAGAACGCCACAGTTACAAACCCCTTCCAGCACCCAGCGCAAGCTCTAGCCACCCGGCGCACCAGTGGGGCGGAGAAGGGGGCGAGTTTACACTGAGAGAGTCTACTGCTGTTCCGCAAGACCCACTACAGGAGACATAGACAACACTGGGGAAGCAAACCCATAGGGGATGCTGTGGAGACCACTACCTACCATGCAGGGGAGGAATTTACGTGGTGATACACATATGGACTGGCCGTGGGCAGTACGCATATGGAGTCCCTGGGATGGCTCCAGCCTAAGCATGCAGAGCGGGCAAGGTACGCCTTGGGACTGATAAGCCAAGGCGATGGCGTCCACTATCCAGTGGGCCATCCTCTGCTTGGAGACAGCCTTTCCCTTCTGCTGGCCTCTGTAACAGACAAAGAGCTGATCTGAGGTCCTAAAGCTTCGCGTTCTATCCACGTACAGGCGCAGAGCGCGGACGGGACAGAGCAAAGCCAGGGCTGGGTCTGCCTCCTCTGAAGGCAGCGCTTGCAGGTTCACTACCTGATCTCTGAAGGGAGTGGTAGGAACCTTGGGCACATATCCAGGCCAGGGTCTCAAAATAACGTGAGAGTCACCGGGCCCGAATTCCAGGCACGATTCGTCAACCTAAAATGCATGCAGGTCCCCTCTCCTCTTCACCGAGGCCAATGCAACCAGGAGGATGGTCTTAAGGGACAGTACTTTTAACTCAGCTGATTGCAAAGGCTCAAAGGGATGACCCCGGACAGATGCAAGTACCAGGGAGAGATCCCAAGAGGGTATAGAGGGAGGGCGAGGCGGATTTAGTCTCCTCACCCCCCTCAGTAACATGACGATCAGATCGTGCTTCCCCAAAGACTTACCATCGACTGCATCGTGATGTGCGGCAATAGCGGCAACATACACCTTGAGGGTGGAGGGAGACAACTGTCGCTCCAAGCCCTCTTGCAGGAAGGAGAGCACAGATCTGATCGAACATGATCGGGGGTCCTCTCGGTGAAAGGAACACCATTCGACGAACAGGTTCCACTTCAACGCATAGAGGCTCCTAGTGGTAGGAGCTCTAGCGGAAGTGATAGTCTCTACAACCGCCTGGGGTAGATCATTAGAACCTCCGCGTCCCGTCCAGGGTCCACACATGGAGTTTCCACAGGTCGGGAAGCGGGTGCCAGAGGGTGCCCCATCTCTGAGTCAGAAGGTCCTTCCTCAGAGGAATGGGCCAATAAGGAGCCACTAGCAAGACCTGCTCCTCGTCCTCCCTGACTTTGCACAGGAACTGTGCGAGAAGGCTCACTGGGGGAAACGCATATTCGCCCGGAAGCAGAGGCTGCCATGAGAGCTCGTCGGCTGCACAGTTGAGCACGCCTGGGACATGAATGGCATGAATCGACCTCAGATGCTTCTGACTCCATAGCAAGAGATGGTGGGCGAGTTGCGACATGCGGCGAGAGCGTAGACCACCCTGATGGTTGATGTACGCAACGGCCGCAGTGCGGTCAGAGTGGACCAGTACGTGCTTGTCTGCCAACAGCTCCTTGAAGCGGTCCAGTACAAGACGTTCTGCTAGCAACTCGAGGCAATTGATATGCCACTGCAGTTGAGGCCCCATCCACAGACCTGACACTGCATGCCCGTTGTACGTGGCACCCCATCCTGTGGCAGAAGCATCTGTGTGGACCACAGCATGCCAGGACACTTGTTCGAGGGGAACTGAAGCCCGCAGGAACGAAGGGTCTGACCACTTGGTGAGAGTGCGACAGCAGTTCGGTGTCATAGGGACACGGAACGTACCGCGCTGCCACGTCCATCTCGGGACCCGGCCGTGAAGCCAGTGTTGAAGTATGAAGCAATCCGAGAAGAAAGGGATGTAATATTCAGCAACCCAAGCTTTTTATTTGTTTAACATCAATTAAATTGTTACCCTTAAATGGGTTTGGAAGTTTTTTGTATTTACTAATTCGGGGTACAGACACAGTCTCTATGTGATAATATCTAGGTGTAAGAGTTTCTATGTGTTGGGAATTATCTGACTTCTGTGACGTGAGACGGCTAGCAGACGGTCGGTTTAGCCGATCTGTCTGCTTCCTGACCTGGGCCCTAGTTTGTCACATTTTAGCTCTAAGACTATGTGCCATATTACTAGAGAGAAGAGCAGCACCATCCCAGGAGGGATGAATACCATCTCTTTTCAACAGGTCAGGTCTGCCCCAAAAACTTTCACCAATTGTCTATGAAACCTATATTATTTTGTGGACACCACTGAGACAGCCAGCCATTGAGTGATGATAATCTGCTAACTATCTCATCACTCCAACGAACAGGAAGGGGACCAGAGCAAATGACTGTTTCTGACATTGTACTTGCGAGTTCACACACCTCTTTAATGCTAATTTTAGTGAAGTCGAACATCATTGTCAAATAACAACTACATGACTGGTTCTGCTGTGATAGTACAGCACAGGCACATTTATTCCTTCTTTTTGAACATGGCTTTTAATATACTGAGCTCTGTCATGTCATTAAAGCCCTGCTCCATTTACTTGTGTTGTGTGGTTACAGCACCACCTGCTGGTCAAAGTCATTGTCTGAAATTAATTTGAGCTCGTTATCACAGTACTCACGATTCACCCTCTGTATGTAACTTATAGACTTTTTATTTATTTACCTTAAGGTTTGGACAAAGTTTATTCAGTCTTTACCATTATTGGCTCAGATCATTGGTGTGCTTGGCTCTGTAAATGCTTCACAATTCATATTTTGTGTAAATGAATCAGTGATACTGTTAATTTCAACAGTATCACTTTTTTCTTATGCAAAGCAACATAAAGAGACATCTCACTTATAATGAACATTTTTATGTGCTTTATTTGTTATAGATCAAATACATAAGAAGATTGAGCAGGTGCTTGTTGGGCGTGAACTAGTTACAACAGTGTGATTTACATTATTAGCAAAGCTCTGAATCAGTCACAGGGTTTTCTAATCAAAATATAATCCAGACCAGATTTTATTTTACATTTTCTGAAGACAATGTAAGTGCTGTCTGTATTTGTATAGTCCTAGACTTCATCAAAATCAAGTTTTAGGAAATAAAGCACATTTCAACATTGTTATCTGCTGAAAACAGATGAGTGTTGATGAAATCTTTGTATGTTTTGCAAGCATCCTTTCTGTGTTTAACTTCACAATCTGAGGTCATGTTCAGATAAAAGCTGATTGAATGATACTATGTCAAATTATCTTCCTTTGTCTTGAAATTTGCTTAATTTTCAGCATCATTACTTCAGTCTTCAGAGTCACATGATCCTTCAGAAATCATTCTAATATGATGATTTGATGCTCAAGAAACATTTATTATTATTAATGCTGAAAACAGTTGTGCTGTTTCATATTTTTTGTGGGAAATGTCATTAAATTCTTATGGATTCTTTGATGAATAGAAAGTTCAAAAGAACAGAATTTATTTGAAATAGAAATCTCTTGTAACAACATACATGTCTTTATTGTCACTTCTGATCAATTTAATGCATCCTTGCTGAATCAAAAGTATTAATTTCTTTCAAAACAGGAAAAAATAAACTATTTTAATTTTTAAAAGGTAGTATAGGCTATATCAAATGTATTTATTTAGCCTTTTAGTTACAGAGATGTGTAAAGGTTTTTTAGCAGATATATGTTGTTATGCATCTAATTGTTCTCCCTGTAAATTCATATGCAATCATACAAGACGATTAATACAAAAAAACATTTTTTATTCTGAACTCAGTTATGCAAGTTCACCATTGCATACAATTATTATGAAATCTCATGAATTCAGGTCGAAATAATATGCACTTCAGCTATAATTTCTCAACACACACACACACACACACACACACATTATCAGCAATATAAAAAAGGCACCTTGCACCTCTCTTAGTTTGAAGAGTCGTTGTCGTCTGGCCGAGAGCTACTGACTTTTCTGATCTTCTCTTGTCGTTGCTCTTGAACTCCTGAAAAATAACAAAAAGAAAACTCAGAATCTGACAAAAGACACAACAGAATTCTCAGGTAAGTTTGGGGTTAAAGTAAAAGATCAATATAACACTTTCATCAGTAAAGTATTTCAAAGATTTTGCTATCTGTCAGAAAATACTAGTTATATGAATTTAAATCAGTTTTAAATAAGAAGTTAGAGTATATTTTAATTGTGCAAATCTATGTACATATTCCTTTCCATTATATTTTGAGTCATAGCTTTAGTATTTGTGACACTGTTGTGTTTCTGCTTATCTTTCATCATCTGTTCTTCACTAGATCTACTAGTTCATCAGGGATTTGACTGAATCAAGATGCTGCTGATCATTGAAGCTCTTCTTCTGATTTTAGCTGCTCTAGGGCAGGTAAGCTTGTGTTCTAGTATGAATAATATTACACACATGAAGAATACTGATGATTGATCATTATGATTCCTGTTGCTTCAGGATCACAGAGCTGCTGCAGAACAGATATTTCCACTGGATATGGCTCCGAATTCTGTCGATGACTCTTATTACGGCTGTAGAGAGAAAATGGCAAAACTGGTGAAGACAAAATATCTGAAGAAGGAAATCAACAGTTCAGCTAAATTTAAACATTATTGGCAAAATAGTGAAAATATTGTCAAGTTTCCAAAAGATCACTTAACAAGAAATCAATTAATCGCCGTTCACACTGGTAAATATATTTATCGTCAATTTAATGACGATACTCGTTACGGTAAAAACCATTACAAACACAAGACATTCAAATGGTATTCACTTCACTTTCTGTTAACAGAAGCGATCCAGACTCTGAAGAAAACACAAAATAAATGCTATTTCACTTATCGTGGTACCACAGCTAATTTTGATAAGAATGTTCTGAACAAAGAGATTCGATTCGGCTCATTTACATCCTCCTCTCTTGATCGCAAAATAACTCAAGGTTTTGGTTCTAAATCTTGTTTTGAAATCTACACTTGTCAAAGTGCTGAGCTGACAAAATACTCGCAGTATCCTTATATAAAAGAGGTGCTGATTCCTCCATATGAGAAGTTTAAAGTCACTGCTGTCAGGACAAGAAAACATCATAAACATCTCTGGTGTGACACTGTGTTCACGTTGAAAAGCTCTGGAAAAGTAAGCTACCAGAACTGTGCTCTATTCAAGAAAGCATAAAAACATACTATGTTTTGCAATGAAAACTGCTGAATTTACATGATTTAATCATGTACATCAGTTACACACAAACTAATATAAAAATGCTGTTTCCTCTTGATTTCAGTAATTCTAAAACACATGTTGTTTGCATAATTTTGAAATAAATTTATTTTAAGTTAATTTATTTTCAAGGTGATTTTATGTCTCTAATTCATTTCTTCACTTACATCTTTTTCCACTACACTACTGAACAACTGTATTGCTTGCTATCTGCCATCAATATCATATTACCTTCTAAATGACCATACAATATATATTCCCAATACACTAAAAATTTTGTTCAGTTTACTCAATATTTCAATCCAATTAAATTTGTTGTAAGTAATTTTCTTTATTTTGTTACGACTACATGATTTTTTTCATGCATCATTTTTGTTGACAACTGGACCATATAATCAGGCTTCTCCCAGATTTGTATTTACTTTTATATACTTTATATATAACTTTATATAAGCCATTCCTATAACACTTTACAACAATATTCTATTTGTTCTGTATTCAATAATGTTGTGTGTTTACTGTAATTTTTTTTTTCGGCACACTGCCAATACAATCATCACACATACACAAGATTACAGTTAGAAAGATGCAAGCTTTGTTTCTGAATGCCCAAAGAAAAAATACAGTGTCATTTCAGTTGACATTTAAACTCAACAAACAAGAAAAGTTCTCAGAACTTTAGCTAACGCACTGGCAAGGTTATTTCAATGTTATAAGCAAACCTTCTTCCATGAACATTAATAGAATTTGTTTTTTTAATGTTACTTGTTTCAGAATATTCAGAGAACATTCAAAGTAATATTCCCTTAAGGTATGTGTCACAGTTCCCTTCTGTCCCGGACTCCATATCCCATGATCCTCCTTGTTTCCACACCTGCACTGACTTCCTCGTCTTCTCCCCTTCATCACGGATTACCTGCACCTGCTCCTGATCATCTGCACTCCCTTTATAATGGACTCACTCCCCAGCACTCCTGGTCTGTTCTTATTGTTAGCTTTATGTGTGTTTGAGTCATCATTTAAAATAGAGGTAG
>RJVU01019149.1:507043-555974 GCA_003731715.1 Anabarilius grahami
ATTTAGTTTTGAAATATATATATATATATAAAAAAAAAATTACATTATGTAATGTAATGTAATAAAAGATACTAATTTTAAAGATGTCACTTTATGGGCAGATTTCCAGATCGAACTTACACTCGTAAAACAGAAGCATGTGCTCTAGTTCACGCCTAGGGCTGTCAGAGGAATGATTGACAGGTCTGACAACTGTTT
The DNA here is from genome assembly GCA_003731715.1 of Anabarilius grahami. Taxonomy (NCBI): domain Eukaryota; kingdom Metazoa; phylum Chordata; class Actinopteri; order Cypriniformes; family Xenocyprididae; genus Anabarilius; species Anabarilius grahami. The sequence goes on from RJVU01019149.1 coordinate 507,242, forward strand.
TAAACTGATCGTCCTAACCAACACTCTTTGCCATTCATGACTGTCTGGCTCTTCTTGTCCATAAATGTGCTCCTGTCTCCACAACGGCCCCTCAGCAGAAGCATGTCTGGTCCCACCCTGTCTCCTGCTCGTCTTTTTTCAGGACAGAGGTGAGCAGGCCACAGCTGTCAGCAATGACATGAGCCGGCAGGTATGCATGCATACATGTATATTCTCTAATATAGATCTGAAATTTTATTTTGACCTTCCTTAAGACAGCTGAGATTTACATTCCTGCTTGTAGTCCCATAGCAACATCGAAAACAAAACACGGAAAGCTGGTGCTTCTGTTTTCCATGTCCTACAGGCATCGCAAATCCAATTCATAACACATTACACAAGTGCACATCTTCTGTTAAAGTCCCACAACATCTAACATATCCTCAAAAGAGGACTGCAGGCGTATTATTTCCTTGACTTGTTCCTACACTGTACTTTATTCCGATGGTTTTGGAAAACAGACAGTTGAAAGTGCTCTGACAACAACTACATCAAAGAGCAGGCGGACTTCAAAGCTGGAGTGTACAGGAAAGATCAGAGCATCTGCCTCTGTTCACTCAACAGTGGGTTTCACTGCTACTCCACAGACTGTGGCTCATGACACCAAAAACAGGATTCTTCTTGCTCTTTGAAATAGAGTTTGATGCATTATTATAGACATATTCTAAAATTTACTCAACACAAAACTCCTCAGTTCACACAGACCATTTCCTGAAACTAAAGATTCAAGATTCAAGATTCAAGAGTTTTATTTGTCACATGCACAATTATATAGAGCATATATAACCAGCAGTGAAATGAGAGTCAGGTCCGCTCCATGGACAGTGCAATTATTAAAGAATACAACACAGATGAGAATATACATAACTATAGCTATGAAGGAATTAAATAAAAGTAAACAATAAAAATATAAGAATAAAATATGAAAAAAAAAAAAAAAAAGATGTATACTGTAGAATTAAATATAGAATGGAAAATAATGTGCATGAGAGTAAACTGTAGTCTTAAATATTAAGATACACAGGGATGTGCAAGAGGCAATGTGCATATGTGCATTATACTGTAGTCTTAAATATTAAGATACACAGGAATGTACAAGAGGCAAAAGTGCAAACAGGTTAACACTTTCAGTATGTCAATGTGAGGTAGTGAATTATGAATTATCTTACTGATAAAGTGCATATTAAGTGAAGACATGAAAAAGTTAAGAGGCAGGTTATGAGTTCAGGAGTCTGATGGCCTGGGGAAAGAAACTCCTCCTAAGTCTCTCGGTTTTTGCCATCAGACTACGGAAGCGCTTACCAGATGGCAGCAGAGTGAAAAGATGATTACTGGGGTGGATGGAGTCCTTGATGATTTTAACAGCTCTGCTTTTGCAGCGTTTGAGGTAGATGTCCTGCAGAGAGGGAAGAGCAGACCCTGAGATGCGCTCAGCTAAGCGCACAACTCTCTGCAGGGCTTTGCAGTCTTGACTGGAGCTGTTCCCATACCACACTGAAATAAACAGTGTTATTATAGTCTTTAAAGGGTTAGTTCACCCAAAAATAAAAATTCTGTCATTTATTACTCACCCTCATGCCGTTCCACACCCGTAAGACCTTTGTTAATCTTCGGAACACAAATTAAGATATTTTAGTTGAAATCCGATGGCTCTGTGAGGCCTTCATAGGGAGCAATGACATTTCCTCTCTCAAGATCCATAAAGGTACTAAAAAAAACACATCTAAATCACTTCATGTGAGTACAGTGGTTCAATATTAATATTATAAATATTATTTTTTGGTGCGCCAAAAAAAACAAAAAAAAACGACTTGTATAGTGATGGCCGATTTCAAAACACTGCTTCAGGAAGCTTCGGAGCATAAATGAATCAGTGTGTCGAATCTGCTGTTCGGAGCGCCAAAGTCACGTGATTTCAGCAGTTTGGCGGTTTGACACGCGATTCGAATCATGATTCGATACACCGATTCATTTATGCTCCGAAGTCGCTTTATAATATTAATATTGAACCACTGTACTCATGTGAATCAATCTTGAGAGAGGAAATGTCATTGCTCCCTATAAAGGCCTCACTGAGCCATCGGATTTCGACTAAAATATCTTAATTTGTGTTCCGAAGATTAACGAAGGTCTTACGGGTGTGGAACGACATGAGGGTGAGTAATAAATGACAGAATTTTCATTTTTGGGTGAACTGACCCTTTAAGGAGACTTAAAATTGATTAGACTTGATTTGACAGCAACTTGAGAGCAAAACTTGAGAAATTAATTGAGCTGGATGATGAAATCACTGGTTTTTGCAGAGCTGCTTTAGTTGAATCGACTTGGTTTCATAATTGACAAATTTTGCAACATCAACACTTTTACTGAACTGAATCAACATTGAACTGACTCGAGCTGAATAGTGAAACTGTTGCCTTCTGTAGAACTTTACTTTACAGTTATTGAACTGAACTGAATCAACACTGACTTGAGGCCTCATGACATCCTCACAATTGACCCTTCGCCAGGAGTTTGATTGACAGGCGATCAATCATAACGCCGAATCCACCATTTTGTCTGACAAAGCAGTCATGGGAGTTAGCAGATTAACCTAAGTGGACTTGAACTTGAAAAATGGTGTGTACTGAGTCTGACGTCTTTCCGCTATTGAAACAACATTCCTTTTGATGTTCATTCATGTTTATTTGATGCTATAAATGAACTAATAGGAAGAGATGATCAGTTTACGAGCCGCTTGAATTGAGGCGCTGATCTGTCACGACAAATTAAAGAGCCACAAAATGGTATTTATTGTTTAAATTTCTTTAAAAAAAATGACAAAATGTGAAATTTGAGACTTTGATATCAAAAGTAACCTGCTCTGTCTTGTCTGTCGACGCATTGTCAGTGTCCTCTTTGCTCCGCAAAGTATTTGTCACTGCGTGAGCACATGATGTGTGGTAAGAGATCAGCATAGCTTGTTATATAGTAATAGTAATATTATTGAGAATTAATGTTTTAAAATCAAAGCTGAATTTTCAGCATCATTACTCCAGTCTTCAGTGTCACATGATCCTTCATTATAAAAGACCTATTATTACTTCTTTTTACAAGATGTAATAAAAAGTCTCTGGTGTCTCCAGATTTGGTATGTGAAAGTTTTAGCTAAAAAATACCCCACAGATCCTTTATTATTGCATGTTAAAATTGCCATTTTTTTGGTTGAGCGAAAACGCTTTGTGTATATCCCTTTAAACGCAAATGAGCTGCTGCTCCCGGGCCCCTTTCCTGAAGAGGGCGGAGAAGAACTTATGTTCCGGCATACCGGCAACAACAAAACAGGACAATCTCACGCACCAAAAATGTCAGAAAGAGCGTTCATGTGCAATTTTTAACTGAAAAACTCTTGTTTACGATAATTCCGATAGCACATGAGGGCAGCATCAGCTCTGGAAATGAAATTTGAGTTTTGAAGTTTTGGTACTGACCCATCTTTCAGAATCAACCTCTGTGAAAATCCAGTGTTGAACATACTGATTGGCACAAATATGTACAAGACTTTACCTACTTTTTTTTTTCGGGACATTTCCTTCGAAAATGAAACTGAACCACAATGTGAATCAGCTGGCGGGAGTCTATGGAGACTCTTATGTCCATTGGTACATCCCAAATCACAACATTTGTAATGCCTCTTTGATGCAGACATTGTTAAACTCCAGCTGCTACAGCGAGGATACAGAAATAATAGACTCTGCGCAGATCATCACCGGTTGTGGGCGGGGCTTCTGCCTACAATGATGTAATTGTAGGGGAGAATCTGAATCAGCTCGTTTGAAGAGGCTGCTTCTGATTTATGGGAATTATGAAAAAAAAGAGCAAGTGGATTTTTACCATTATAGGCTGGTTGTTTACACACAAGTTCATTACAATACTTTTTGTAGATTGCATTCACCATGAAGGACACAGCATTAGATTAATTCATGCTTCTTAAAAGGCAAAATAATAATGCTATGATGCCTTAAAATGCCATCTAGGTAGGCAGCTCTCTAAATTTCGGAACAGAGATACTGTATTTTTGTATAACACATATTCACAGTCAGACTAATATTCATTCCCTCTCCCCCCTCTCAATTTCCAGGCAGTCATTGTATTAGCTACTGTGGTATTAAAAACAGGATAATTTGCCATTTCCTTCCCTAAAGCTGACAAAAACCACTGTCTCGCCTCCCTTTTTTGTCTCAGTTATCTCTATGGGACAATCAGAGGTCCTGCAACATCTGTGATGAACCATGTCTTTACTGTGTGTCACCATCTCCCAGCCAGTGCTTTTGAGGCCACAATATTTAACGGAAGGAAAACTTTTTGAGATTCTGGCATGAATTCTGAGATGAAACATGGACAGCTGGACCAAAGTATGCAGGATTGTGGTGGACACAAGTGGGGGTCAGGGAAAAATTAGTCATTTTTCTTTTAGTGCTTTTAATTACACTACAGAGAGAATTTCTGCAAAGCCCTCAGGGGTGGTGACTTGGCTCAGAAGAGATGGTGGACTCAAAAAATAGAGCGTTATTTTGGATATCAAAGTGAACCAAATGTGGGTTGAGAGGAAACCAGGGCCAGACTCTTGGGTCTGGGTGGGATTTTTCCACTCGGTCTGACAGAGATATGTTCTAACTCATCTGCAACATGAATATGTGTGTGTGTGTTTGTGTTTGAGGGGGCTGGAAATATGTAATAAAACACATTCCTTAGGAAAACTACATTTGAAACGCTTAAGTCTAAAATTAAACTAGCCAATAAGAGTTAAAAACAGTTGTTTTAATGTAAAACAGGAAGAAAAAAAGTGTGTGACATGATTTTGGAAAACTGCTGCCAAGGTTTGCACATACACAGATTTTATCACTGGACGTCACCAAGTGGCTGTACTGTTGGTAGTGGTCATTTCTACTGTTTAATGCCCTAATGTTATTGGTTGGCTGTATAACTGCACAGCAAATGTGATGAATTCCCAGTAAAACAACTAAAATTGTCAACTTTGATTGACAATAAATGAATTCTGGTTGCTTTGCCGTGGCAAGTTACTGTGTGAACACAGCTTTGCATGGATACTAAGCACTCAAGAGCAGGTAGAAGACAGAAATGTCACTGACTCTCACCTGTTGGGACCCCTGACAGACTTCAGGTTGTGCGAGCATGTTTCCAATTTTTAACAGGTGGGGTCGTAGCACCTCCCTCGAACTCCCTCTTAATATGGCCCCCAGAACCATGAGAGGAGTCCAGGGAGCAGAAGACGAGCAGGAAGTTGAGTCTTCAACGTGAGGTAACAGCAACTTGAGGTAGACCTCTGGACTGACAAATGCTCCCAAGAGCTTTGCTGACTCCAAACACTGTCAAAGAGAGCGACAGGAAGCCAATGAAATAATAATAAAAAAGAATTATACAGACATCTCATAAAATGAGATTATCAATGTTCAAACAATCTACTAAAATACACTTAAGTCTTTGCTTGAAGTTAAAATAAAAGAAAGTAGTGTAAAAATAAAATAAAACTGGACGGATGGACAGAGATGGCCACACAGACAGCTAGACAGATAGACAGACAGCCAGACAGCGAGACAACCAGACAGCTAGACAGACAGGCAGAAAAACAGACAGAGACAGACAGACAGACAGACAGACAGACAGCCAGACAGCCAGACAGACAGCTAGACAGACAGGCAGACAGACAGACAGACAGGCAGACAGGCAGACAGACAGACAGACAGCCATACAGACAGATAGCCAGCCAGACAGCGAGACAGACAGCCAGCCAGCTAGACAGAGACAGCTAGACAGACAGACAGCCAGACAGACAGACAGACAGACAGCCAGACAGACAGCGAGACAGCCAGATAGAGAGATAGATGCCTTTTTATTTAGGAGGTTCTGAAAACCATTGCACTGAGAAATGTTAAGTGGCCTCATTAAATCAACATTCTCAAAGATGATCCTGATTGGTTGCCCTGTTACCTGTGTTCTGACATCAGGCTCAGGGTCTGCACAGGCATGGTACAGCACCGTGAGCAGGGACTGCAGGTGTTGTGTACAGTGATCTTCAGCATGCAGCAGCAGAACCCGCAGCAGCTGGGCCGTCTTCACTCGTGTCTGCACTAACCAGTCGCCAATGTCCCGGCCCAACGCAGGAAGCAGCTTAGACAGATTCCTCACCACCAGCTCCCTGCAGCCCAGCTCGGGACGCTCTCCTGTCCAAGGAAAAAAAGGGAAAACAACGTTTTTTATTCCAGTGTTCCCCAATCACAGCTGGTTCCTTTTGATTTGTTTTAAACATACACTACAGTTCAAAAGTTTGGGATTGGTAAGATTTTTTATTTTTTTTTTAAAGAAGTCTCTTTTGCTCACCAATGTATTTATTTGTTAAAAAATACAGTAAAGGCTGGTTCAGACAGAATGCGTTTTTGCTGATTAAAACGCAAGAAAAAAAAAAAAGGTCTAGAGGTCTAGAGACATGTTTTTTTTAAGTTTAAATTCTTTTAACTTGGGCGCAGTGTTTAGACATGAGGTGTGAGTGCAATGGTTAGAGACATCAGTCTAGTACGCGTGTAACCTGAAAAACAATGGAATAGTAGTGCAATGGAATAAATAAAAAAATAAAAAAAGCATTCTGTGTGAACGGCCATCATTACTCCAGTCTTCAGCATCACATGATCCTTCAGAAATCATTCTATTATGATGATTTGATGCTCAAGAAACATTTATTATTATTATCAATGTTGAAAATAGTTGAAAACAGTTGTGCTGCTTAATATTTTTGTGGAAACTAAATTGCTAAATTAATGTTTTAATTTTTTGTTTTTAATCTTACTGATCCCAAACATTTGAATAGTTCTGAACATAAATTATAATTTTTTTTTTAAAAAAGCAAACATCTTGCTAACAAAACTTTCACATCCAGGTTATATATATCTTTCTCTCCTCACTCTACTTTCTTCTGAATAAAAGTGGCAAAAACTAAAAAAGTTAGCTGACAGCCAGCAAGCCTTAGTTTAGTAACTAGAAGGGGCTTTATCCTAAGACAAGATAACTGAGACTCAAAGACTGTCAAATGTTATTTTAGGGATTAATCTGGAGATTTCATATCTAATGTAATGCATTTAGAATCTATAACATGAATTTTAGGAAAGAAGGTCATTCTGTTATTAGTCAGTCTCACCTCCAGATGTATAAAGGGCAGGTGCAGACAACAGGAAGTCCATCTTATCCTTCAGATCATCCTCATTTTCCTTTTCCCATTGAGATCCTACTTGTTTCCATAGGTCCTCGGCAAGAGACCTGGATAAATTCATTTAAAATCACAAAATCATAATTTTTTAGAGGAAAGGACTAAAGAGATAGAAAAGAAGACAGATACACTACCGCTCAAAGGTTTGGGGTCATTAATGGTAAAATTACAACAATATATTCAAATAGAAAGCAATTATTTTAAATTGTAATATTTCACAATACTACTGTTGTACTGTATTTTGATCAAATAAATGCAGCCTTAGTAGTATACATAATTAGCTATGCTTCCATCCACCTATTTGTATGTGCATTTTGGGATATTGCATAAAAATTGCATATGGAAACACCAAGATGTTCATAAATTCTAAAAATGTGCTTATTTTAAGTGGATAATTTTTATCTAATAAGAAGACATGCGCATGAACTACGATGGAAACACAATTACTGAATAAATCCTTCAATGTGTAACAAAAAAATGTGACTTTGCCTATGGATGTGACTGAATTTTAATAGTATTCATGACATTTAGAGGCTTGGAAAACACCTTATTTTAAGGTTTTCCATGACTGTGCATTTGTTTTCACCTGATTTCAGGGATCTCATCACTGAGACTGCTCAGAAGCAGCGGGATGAGCTTGTGGAAGTAGGAATATCTGTCTGGCAGGTGGAGAAGCCAATCACCTACGACTACGGTAACGGCCTTCCTCACCTGAACACATCAGCACAACAATAAATCATTCCCTTGTGGAACACATAACATCTGTGCCATGTAAAAAAGGAATTATATTTCATATTTAGCAGAAGAATTTCTTGGAACGATATCAAAAACAAGTCACATTTTTTAAATAACTCATCGATCAAGAATGTTTTCAGTCAAACAAACCTAAGTGCTGCCAGCTTACCCGTGGTGAGTCGTCAAACAATCTCTGAGCCAAGTGGGATAAGACGTCATCTACATTTTTGCCTGCACTGTGCCGAATGACCGCGCCAGTGGCCTGTGTGGCAGAAACTCTCACTTGGGAATGCTGGTGAGAAATAGTCATCAACAGAGGCTTCAGAAGACTCTCAGCCTGCAGGTGAAAATGATCTGGGCAAAGATAGACAGAAACTTGCACATTACTATCTCCACTGTGTCTGTGATTGATATATGAAGATCTTAATGAGCTGGTTCATTTGTGCTTGATGAGGTTTGGAGCTGAACTTTGGAGGAAGATAGATCTTCAGGATTGGCCACCCCTGATAGGGACAGTTGAGATACAGTGTATAAGCATAAGGTTGAGTAATATGTCTGTTAAGATTTATTATACAGGAGATAAATGGCAAACTGGCCTTAGATGTGTTGTGTATATACACCGATGAGCCGAAACATTATGACCACCTGCCTAATATCCTGTTGGTCAGGTGTGCTGCCAAAACAGCGCAGAGGCGCAGAGGCATGGACTCTACAAGACCCCTGAAGATCTTTAAACTTTGATCAATTGGATTGAGATCAGGGGAATTTGGAGGCCAGAGCAGCACCTTGAACACAGAGTTGGGGAAAGCCGTTCTGGATGGCAGAAGAAGAAAGTTCAACACTCTTAGTTCAGCCATAAAAAAGAAACACAAATGTCATGTTTATCTAAGTCATTTTTGCTTATTATTATGGTTGAATTAGATCATTGCAGCAAAGACATTGCTTAATAAAGTGAGATTTAATACATAAAGTATATTTGGTTTATTTAACATGTCATTATTGCAGGTTTGCGGATTTCGCATTTCAGTTTTTATTCATTTTGAGGAATACTGAATCTGTTTTTGTGCAAGTGAGATGAGCATTATACATAATCATCATCATGTTTACACAGCACACACAACAGATGCCTGATTTCTCTCAACATGATGACAGGAGAGGTGTCAGTCAATAAATGGGAAAACAAAGTAACGTGCGTTATTACTTTGAAAAAGAAACTCAAGATAATTTGTTGTAATTTTAAAAGTAATGAGTTACTTTACTCGTTACTTGAAAAAGTAATCTGATTGTGTAACTCACTTGTAATGCGTTACCCCCAACACTGTTCATGTTCCTCAAATCATTCCTGCATGTGGCAGGGTGCATTATCCTGCTGAAAGAGGTCACTTCCACCGGGGAACACCATTGTCATGAACGGTGTTGGGGGTAGCACATTACAAGTAATCCGATTTACGTAATCAGATTACTTTTTTCAAGTACAAAGTAATGCATTACTGAGCTAGTTACTTTTTCAAATAAGTAATGCAAGTTACTAACATTTATTGACTGACAGCTCTCCTGTCCCCGTGTTGAGAGAAATCAGGAGTGCAGAGGTGTTGTGTGCGCTGTGTGAACATGACGGTTATTCTATCCAGACCAGTTCTAGACTAACCCTGCATTCCATTCGGAGGGGCTCATTCCTAATGAAGGGCATGAAGGGTGTAGGGGTAAAAAAAAACCTATTTTTTTGGAATACACTTCTGCGTCATCTTAACGAGACAATCAAGGAGGCGCCTTCGTTTTTTTTCCCCCTGGGCTCTTTATTAATATGCATTAATTTACTGTAGTAACATAAGCTACTGCCGGTCTTTAACGTTACATATATTGTGTCTATGTATTTGATACATTTGAATGGACTGATAAAGGGAGCTGTTAAGTATTTTTGTTGAAGTAGCTACAATGTAATTTTGACCATAATAATGTTCCAAATCTAACTCGTATAAATATTACAGTAGTGTAGAAAAATACTATACATACATTTATAGGTAAAATCGAACTCCGAGCCTCCTTTACCCATTCTGTGACGTCAAACAACTTCCCTGTGCAAAGGATCATGGAGGCCCGAAGTGTCCATCAGTTGTACCCTTCGAAATCCTTCATTCCAAAGGGCCCTTTGAAGTGGCCAGTTTTAAGCACTTCGGTTTGGAACGACCCTTCAATATGGCGGCCATGATTGTTTTCACTCCGAAGAGCCCTTCAGAGGGTGATATATCCCGTTTGGAATGCACCGATTTACTCATTTACTTCTTCTCCTGTCTCCTATTCTTCTTTAATCCAGAATGGCAGCACAACTGAAAGGTTTGTTTGAGCAGCGCCCTCTACTGTACAGGTGTAAATATGCATTTCTTTCAGCCTGAGGCTTATTTATATCACTTTTGGTGAATGGGCCTCAACATTTGTCACCTGTGTCAAATGCGTCCACAAACATGAATGGCTGGACCCAAGGTTTGCCCCAGAGCATCACACTCCCTCCACTGGTTTGCCGTCGTCCCACAGTGCATCCTGGTGCCATCACTTCCCGCACACCACACGTACACCACCATCCACAAGATGTGAAAGAAAACGGGACTCATCCGACCAGGCCGAGTGAGGCGACCTTCTTCCACTGCTCCAAAGTCAAGTTCCGACACTCACTTGCCCATTGTAGGTGCTTTCGACAGTGGACAGGGGTCATCATAGACACTCTGATTAACCATCATTCAAATTTAGTGTGACTTGTGCCACAGTAGACCTGTTGGCTCGGTCCAGACTGACCTTTGTTGCCCTCACGCATCGATAAGCCTTGGGAATCCAACACCCTGTCTCCAGTTTGTGGTTTGTCTCTCCTCGAACCACTGTTGGTAAATTCTCACCACTGCTGACCAGGAGCAATACACGAGCCTTGCCGGTTCAGAGATACTCTACTCTAATCTATTCACCTTGCCATAACAATTTGGCCCTTGTCAAAGTCACTCAGATCTTTATTCCTGCCCATTTCTCCTGCATCAACACGTTGATTACAAGACCTGATTGCTTGCTTACCATCTAATCTACCAAGACCTTAAAGGTGCTCTAAGCGATGTCACGCGTTTTTAGGCCAAAATATTTTTTGTCACATACAGCAAACATCTCCTCACTATCCGCTAGCTGCCTGTCCCCTGAACACACTGTAAAAAAACACGGTCTCTGTAGTCGCCACAAGCTCCAAAAATGGCAACAAAAACAAACTGGTGCAGCCTGGACCTCAAAACATAATAAACATGCTCCAGCCAATATGATTTGGGGGTGGAGTTTTGGGGTTAGTGCGCGTGCACATGAAGGGGGGTGTGTAGAAGAGAGAAGCATAAAGAGGGAAGTTCGAATTATGTGATCTTGGTATGGCCGACACACGACCAAAGAGACAACGTTCTAATGAACACCTGGAAAATAAAAGAGAAAAGGAGAAGGAACGCGGAAAGTCCCGAATTTACATAGGAAAAGCCTTTGAAAGGTGGCGAGAACTCCGGCGGCAGAAGGGCTTCCAATCCGACATTCAGATGGCTCTTTTTTTTCTGGACAGGTGAGTTAAACCATTTTTTTGTTATTCTAAATGGACGTTCATGTTCGCCTAACCAACACAAGGATATAAACACAAATAAGGATTGTTTTCACCCACTGTTTGTTAGGAATTCGTTTATGGCCCATGACTGTTTCAGGAAGCACGGAGGGGAGGGGGAGGAGGAGGAGGAGGAGGGAGGGTCTAGCTAGCCTCTGTTTTGTTTGACTTCGAACGTCAACAGGAAGTTACTCCACCCAGGATCGCTTAGAGCACCTTTAATATGTGGCCTTGTTAGGAGATGATCAACAATATTTGCTTCACCTGTGACTAGGGTTGCAAAGGGGCGGAAAGTTTCCGGTAAATTTCCACAGGAACTTAACCTGGGGAATGTTGTAAATATTCCAACTTGGAAACTTAACAGGAATTTATGGGAATTAATTGGAAATTTTGGGAAATTTATATAAATTTATAATATTTATATAAAAAGTATCATATAAAAGCAAATATAAACATTTTCTTTGGTCATAACATGAAATAACAGTTATTTATTCAGCATTCAATTAATTCTAATTTAGTAAATATGTAAAATAAATATATTTTTATTGCAGCAATTGTTATTTATTTCAGTGTCACATGATCCTTCAGCAATCATTCTAATATGCTGATTGATACTCAGTTATTATCATTGTTGGAAACAGTTGTGCTGCTAAATATTTTTTGGAACCTATAATACTATTTTCAGGATTCACTGATTAATAAAAAGTTAAAAAGAACAGAATTTATTCAATATAGAAATCTTTTCTAACAATATCACTTTAATAATACTTTTTTTTTTTTTTTTTACAATTTCACACATCCTTGCTAAATAAAAGTATTAATTTCTTTCAAAAAAAGAAGGAAAAAAAATACTGACCCCCAAATTTTGAACGCTAGTGTATAATGCTACAAAAGATTTCTATTTTAAATAAATGCTGTTCTTTACATTTTTATTCATCAAAGAATCCTGAAAAAAGTATCACAGGTTATAAAAAATATTAAGCAGCACAACTTTCCAACATTGATAACTGAGTATCAAATCATCATATTAGAATGATTTCTGAAGGATCATGTGACACTGAAGACTGGAGTAATGATGCTGAAAATCCAGCTTTGCATCACAGAAATAAATTCTATTTTTGTGTATATCAAAATAGAAAACCATTATTTTAAATTGTAGTAATGTTTCACATTATTACTGTTTTTTTGATCAAAAGTGCATGTTATGGACTGGGGGAATGCACAGTGCATGCAGGGGGTGTGGCCTCAATAGCCCTGCAGTAAGCAGTGTGCTGTGTGAATGTACAGGGTAAAAATTCAACTAAAATTGCATTAAATATGGTTGTTTTAACCAAAATTATGCTGCAAGATGTTCTTTTCAACTACATTTAAAGGGTTAGTTCACCCAAAAATGAAAATTCTGTCATTAATTACTCACCCTCATGCCGTTCCACACCCGTAAGACCTTCGTTCATCTTCAGAACACAAATTTTGGTTCCATAGTTTAGTTTTTTATTTTACTTGAAATCTGATGACTTATATAGTGATGGCTGATTTCAAAACACTGCTTCAGGAAGCATAATGAATCAGTGTATCGAATCAGCGGTTCGGAGCTCCAAAGTCACGTGATTTCAGCCGTTGGCGGTTTGACACGCGATCCGAATCATGATTCGATACGTTGATTCATTGTGCTCCGAAGCTTCATGATGCAGTGTTTTGAAATCGACCATCACTATATAAGTCGTTATTTTGTTTTTTTGGCGCACCAAAAATATTCTCGTCACTTTATAATATTAATATTGAACCACTGTACTCACATGAACTGATTTAAATATGTTTTTAGTACATTAATAGATCTTGAGAGAGGAAGTGTCATTGCTCCCTATGCAGGCCTCACTGAGCCATCGGATTTCAACTAAAATATCTTAATTTGTGTTCCGAAGATTAACAAAGGTCTTACGGGTGTGGAACTACATGAGGGTGAGTAATAAATGACAGAATTTTCATTTTTGGGTGAACTAACCCTTTAAGTACCATGTTATAGGCTAACCTGTAATTTTGCAAATTCCCTGTTTATTCCCATTAATTCCTGTTAATTACCATAATATTCCCCATGGAAAGTTTAAAGCTTTGAAAATTCCCGGAATTTTGCAACCCTACCTACCTGTGACTGGTCATAATGTTTTGGCTCATCATTGTTTACACATACCAGGCATCAGTCTGGCCACGTCACCATGACAACCAACAACACACCCAAGGCCAGTTACAGATACAAATGACCTGTGAAAGTGTATTTACGCACAACTCAACAGTCTTCTGAAGCACATCATCAGTTTGAGGAAGTCCACTTACCAGGAACACACTGTGCAAAACTGATGGTGCATTTACAGCTCTCTTTCTTGACTTCAGGGAAGGGATCTGCGACGGTTCTCTGCAGGATCTTCATCATGTCGTCCAGGTAGGGGGCCAGCAGCCTGCCGCACACCTCCACCAGCAGAGAGAGCATCTCCATTAGAGCCAGTCTGAGCTCCTCCGCCGGCTCCAGGATCTCCTTCCCTCCGAGCCTCTGCGCCAGGGCGGGCATGAGATAGGGCAGAGAGTCTTCAGGTTTGTGGACAGATCTGATAAACCCTGCGATGATCTGAATAGCAGTGTCTCTGCATGTCTCCGCAGGATCTGACAGACATTTAAGCAGCGCCTTCAACAAACCGGTGAAAAGCTCCTGCAGCGCAGCGCTGGACAAACGCTGCTCGACCGTTTCTCTCTTCACCGCTTCTAGAGCTCGTTTTCTCGCGCTTTTGTTGTCCTCGTTTAAACAGTTTAAATGGCGAGCCAGAGATTTCAAAACATCCGCAGCAGCACGATTCTCACTGGCGGTCGCCATTGCTCCCTCACGTGTGTTGTTGTTGCTGGTTGTCATGGCCACTGCGACTGTAGATTGCGACAGCTCAGATGGGTTTACGGTAGATGCACATTCAGAACAGTTTAAGCTATATTTGATTTCTTTTATTATGGTCAGAACAATATTTTTTCACGAAGAAACAAATACACAGGTAATGATGAGGCTCAGAATTACTTGTAACGAGATCGTGGGTGGAATAAATAGCCATATTTTTTCAACAGATTCCTTATTTGACAATCCACAACACTAATTTGGCCTTGAATATTCACAAAAAAAATCTGCTTATTATAATAAAATCGTGCTTTTTTTTAACGTTTACTGTTGGAGAAAAGCTGACACAAGCACAGTCATCTAAATGTGCATACAAATGAGTTCAGTCACAAAACACCCCTGTTTGTAGAGGTCAAGTCTGTGATGTACAGCGTGTGAAAGGAAAGCTTGCGCGCTCCTCTGGATGACGCACACACCCACAGTGACGCTGATTGGCTGAAACAGGGAGTATTTGAAAATAAATAAATAAATAAATAGCTCTAAAATCGAATCTAGTAATCTCAACCCACTAACGTCTATATAATACTTAAATTACTTTTTAAAAACTATGTATTTGACTAAAGTCAGTATCAGTGTCGGTGTCCAATCGGGAGACGGATTGACGTCATAGCGCTCGCGAGCAGCAGGACCAAACAAGCAACATCCCAGAGCGCGAGCCTTGCATCTCCGCCTCATAACGGTAAGCCAAATTAACATCAAATGCCGTGTGACACACGCGACTGTTTTCAGCTTAATATACCGACCGATGCGGTTTTCAACATAACACATGACTAAAACCATTTATACACCGCATATATTTGTGTTTTGAAGCGAATAAGCTGCGATAAAAACGTAAACAGGTGATCACAGAGTGATGCTCGAGCGCTCTGCCGACACACCGACGCTTCGTTTTTCACGCACGACTGAATGCGGTATCGGTTTCGTGAACGTATTGAGGATTGCTGCTTCAGTTGCTGGTGATTTTGGGATGTTTTGATGTTTGAATCAATGGCGGAAGTTAAATGTAAATATGTAACATGCAGAAGAATGGCCTATATCATTATTATGATTCACTCATAGATAGATAGATGGGTAAGCAGATTGAATGACATGCCTAATGTAGTGTGACTAGATTTTTCTAGTCACTCAACAGGCAAACATTGTTATAAGAGAGAATAAAATATACAGACTTAAGAAAGAATATCTCTCTCCTCATTCCCCCTCCTTTGCTCTTTTCTCCTGCGGCAGAGATAGAAGATAAGATGGCCACCTCCTCCTCCAATCTGGAAGAAGATGAAAGTCTGAAAGGCTGTGAGGTTTTCGTGCAGAAACACAATATACAGCAGATCCTCAAAGAGTGCATCGTCAACCTGTGCATCGCCAAGCCCGAGCGGCCTATGAAGTTCCTGCGGGAACACTTTGAGAAGCTGGAGAAGGTGCGTTACTCATACCCTGTTTGTTCTGCTGGTGATGTGTTTGTATAAGTTCATGAATTTGCATCGGAAAGGGTGATGGTTAGGGATCTCGGCTGCTGTCACAACGGATGTGGCTTCATTCCCATGGAGAAGCAGGAGCTGGAGAGTTATTGAGATCATTGCCGTCCCATTTGGCTTGGCACTTAACCTCGGGATGCTCCGGGGGGATTGTTCCTAGCTTTAATGAATGTACTGTACATTGCTTTGGAAAAAAGTCTGACTGAATACACTGTCAGTGTATTCAGTGTTAATGAATGTGTTCTCTTTTCCTCAAACTGTCATTGTGTTAGCGCTCATAGTGAGGTTGATGTTCTTTATGTGTCTTAATTGTTGCACCACAACAGAAAGATATGAGTTATTTTTAGAAGGTTTTGGATTGAGAAATCACTGGTTTCTATTAACGCTCCTTTGATCTGTTTCTGAGTGTGTGAATTGAGTGGACAGTATACACTTGGGCACTTTATCAGGATCTGTGAAAAAGTTTATTTGTAAGTGTTAACATTGGATTTTGGATATTTAGTAGGGCTTTTATAGTTTTACAGCACCTGGGTAAAACAACCTTTTGCACACTTTTCTTTGTATGTAGAATCTACAGTGATTCTCAGCATTTTTGACTCCAAGGCCATTGTCGGCAAGGATAGGAATTTTTATTTTTTTTAAAATAGTTTTACTCATAATTTCTATCTAATTAAATATTTTAGAGCTTGGTATAACTACACAAAATAAATAATCATAATATGCACATGGAATTTTAATTATATTTAATATAAATTAATTAAAATTAAATTCTTTTAAGTCATCTTAAGGCCCCCTTATGGGCTCCGGACCCTAAATGTAGGAGAGGTGAGGTGTTACTTTTATAAGTGATCAGACTAACAATTTTAAAACAGACCATGAACGTAAAAGAACAGGTAAAAATCTTGTTAGTTTAAAACCGTTCAAAAGTTTGGGGTTGTTAAGATTTTTTTTAAAGGATTTTGAGAGTTTTTGTAAAAAAAAAACAAACAAACATATTTTATAACTTAAAATAACTGTTTTCTATTTGAATATGTTTTAAAATGTAATTTATTCCTGTGATCTAGGCTTCCTGCGATAGTTAGTGTTACTGTGTTCAGCCGCAACACCAGTTACGTCACTTGCCCACTGCGGCACCTCATTTAGATTTTTTTTGTAGTAATAAAAATCATTTAGTTCAGTTAGAAAACAGACACTGCAATTAAAAACCTAACGCATCTGCTCGATGCAGTGTGAGCCGAATGAGAGTCGCTGCACAGATCAGCAGTAGGAGTCAGATTTCGTTCATTAAAGGGGGGTATCACACACAGTTTCTGCCAATCTCGTGTTAATCTTGAGTACATATAGAGTAATATTGCATCCTTCTTATCTCCGAAAAGTCTTTAGTTTTATCATAATTATAAAAGATAGATACGCTAAACCGAGTCTTTCCGAAAAAAGCCGAGCTCCTGGAGTCGTATATCTGCCATCAGTGCCGCAGAGTCACGAGGGCGTGCAGCTTTTGTGTAGAGATCGTTTGCTAGCTGCGACATCATTTTAAANGTTAGGTTTTTAATTGCAGTGTCTGTTTTCTAACGCATCTGCTCGATGCAGTGTGAGCCGAATGAGAGTCGCTGCACAGATCAGCAGTGCAGTGTGAGCCGAATGAGAGTCGCTGCACAGATCAGCAGTAGGAGTCAGATTTCGTTCATTAAAGGGGAGTATCACACACAGTTTCTGCCAATCTCGTGTTAATCTTGAGTACATATAGAGTAATATTGCATCCTTCTTATCTCCGAAAAGTCTTTAGTTTTATCATAATTATAAAAGATAGATACGCTAAACCGAGTCTTTCCGAAAAAAGCCGAGCTCCTGGAGTCGTATATCTGCCATCAGTGCCGCAGAGTCACGAGGGCGTGCAGCTTTTGTGTAGAGATCGTTTGCTAGCTGCGACATCATTTTAAATAAAAAGGGAACAAAAACTTTCGTGTTGTTTACATTATATGCACTTGTGCGCCTATTTGCCAACAAAACACAGACATTTGATGCTACTTTACTCACCGCCCGCGATCTGCAAATCCAGCGCTGAACTGGGACATGTTTACAAAGCATTCGTTACCGAATTCCCGGGAACAAACAAACACACCTCCACAACTCCGTTGCTGCCCTGGAAAAACAAACTTTAACCTCTGTTCCCTTAACACTGGGTTCTTTGGGAAGCTGAAAAAGGTCATCTTTCCCTCACTACCAAAAACACACTCCTTTGGTGACAGGAGCTGCGTCTCATTTCGGAGGCTGTGTCCTCCGGTGGTCGCATTTGAAGGCTGCATACGTCATCAAGGATTTCATATTTAAGAAAAGTAACCATAAGAAAATTGAATGATATTCATTGTGAGGTGTAAAAGACTGTAATTTCTTTCTTACGTTGCAATCTAATGCTTATTTTTCTTAAATGAGACTGCCTCGATGATGTATGGAGCCTTCAATGGGTGCAGCCCCTGAATTAGGACACAGCCATTGTTGAAAAATCTCTCGGAGAAGTGCCTATACAAGGAATTCCGCTCTCTTTTGACGTCATAAAGGCCATACTCTAAAAATATTCGGTGAAACCTGTCCACAACTGAAAGTTGTATATTTGGCACAGAAATACTCCGTCATACGTCCTCAAAAAACTCGTGTTTTGAAACTTTGGCCATGTTTAGCATGAGAATGCAACACTTTAACAGTGTAAATAAATCAGAATGCATGAAATAGCATTACACCCCCCCTTTAAGAGAGTGAGGAGCTGACTGACAAGACGATGGCGGAAGATTTTTGCAACATTTTGGATTTAAACACTTGACATGACATTTGATATTCAACAGTGCTTTGATCTGCCTGCACTGACACCATTTTCTTTAAGAAGGTGTAACCCCCCCCCCAACTACCAGTTGCCGATGATACCGGTATTACCGGTGTTGTCACACATCAATTAACCGGATTTCCTATCCGTCACAACCCTACTGTGATCAAAGCTGAATTTTCAGCATCATTACTCCAGTGTTCCGAGTCACATGATCCTTCAGAAATCATTCTAATATGCTGATTTGATGTTTAAAAACATTTATTATTATCAATGTTGAAAACAGTTGTGCAGCTTAATAGGAGTGTAACAGTACATGTATTTGTCACAATACGGATGTCACGGTTTGGTGCATACAGACAGATGACGAATACAGTCAGTCACAGGTGATTCACCCTCCAATCAAGAGGGGGCACACAGTAATGTAACGCTGTTTGCTAACCGCCACAACAGACGATCGATATGTTTACGTGTACTCTCTCAACCAGTGTTGTAACTGCAGAAAGACATCAATAAAACAGCTTGAGAATAATATATCATGTAGCATTACATTTACCTCAGGCAAGTCATTTAGTGTCCACAGCATGTTAGTTCACTAGAGAAATGAACTCTAGAGGGGAGCATTTCACTGAATATATGAAAATAACTGTGTAAATGATTATATAAAAAAAATTAATTGGAGTAAAACAAAAAATAAAATAAAAATAATTTTATAATTAGATTTAGAAGTTAATGCAAAAACTTAAGTACTTATGTGCAATTTACATGTTTTTTTTAGTGTTGATTATAATGTCTAAACATAAATAGCACCTGAATTTAATAGTTTGGGCTCTATTTAATATTATAGTAATGTGCAAGAAGAAATGACTCGCTGTATATAGTTTACAGCATTAGCTGAGATAGATTTTTTTTTATCCTTAAGAAAATGTAAATTATAATTGAATTTATTTAAAGAGAAAGACACAATTTGTTCAATAAACAACCTTTAATAAAAAAGAAGAAAAAAGAAGCAATTATATGTTTAGTTTTCTCCTCCCTGCCTTACCGAACTTGTACCAAACCGTGACTTCAATACCATGGTATGTACCGAACCGTAATGTTTGTGTACCGTTTACACCCCTACTGTTTAGTATTTTTGTGGAAACTGCATTTATTCTCTTATTTCAAATAGAAACACTAACATCATAAAGGTTTTTACTGTCCCTTTTGGTCAATTTAATGCCTCCTTACTGAAAAAGTATTAATTTATGTTTTTCTTTCTTTAAAAAAGAAAAAATCTTATTGGCCTCAATAACAGTAGTGTACTTTATGTAAGTGGAAGTGTAAAAAGCTGGAATCATTAAACTAGAATCAACATCCCCGTTCCCCCTCAATAGACAATTAGGAGGCATGCTGATGCTTTTTGATGTTGTTGCCCAATCTTAGATTCTGTGTACAGATCTTATGAAAGTCACAGCAGTCATTCGTTTAGCTGGAGGTGCCAGTAACCGCATCCACACTCAGCAGCAACTGAACATCTTCTTTGATCATGTGCTCCAGGAACAACGGGCTTTTTCATACTCGCAGATGCTTGGGGCTTGGGCTTTTGTTAGGAATGGGTTTCTGCTGAGCTTCTGCTGGTTTAGGTAGAGCATCAAACAGCCGATGGGATTGTGTATTCATAAGACGCAATCAGATGGGCTGATATTGTACTCAGCATAAGACATCTGCAAGAAGAGAATGACTGTCCTTGTCTTCTTCTCCTCATGACGCATGTTCAGCGATAGCTTGTGTTTTTGAGGTTATTTAGTGTCATCGTTGTTTGTGCCGCTGGATGAATGATGTTTACTGACCCACTTGCATTTTAGTCATAGATGGGTTTTAATCGCTCACACACACTCTCTCTCTCTCTCTCTCTCTTTCTGTCTGGCACCTTCTGTTCATTTAGAAAGATGAAAATCCACAGGCTGCTAAAGGATACGCACTCCTAACCCTATGTTTGTGTGTGAATGAGAGTGTATGAAAACTGTGCCGGATTAAAATCGTCTTGTAGGGCACAAGGCAACTTAAGGGTGAGCAAGTGAGGACGTGATTTTTTTAAAGATAGAAATACAAATTAAAGGCACACTATGTAATTTCGCCAGTAGAGGTAGCTTATTCAAAACAAAGGCATAGCTTGATGACGCCTTGATTTTACGGTATCATGGAAGGTGATGTCTTCAGCCGGTGGAAAGGAATCGGGACGGGACTCAGGCAGAAATCATGTTCATGGATGATATTATTACTGTAGTTTGAAGCAGAGCAGGGACGAGAGCTATAGGAGCAGAAACGAGGATGCTGGAGCGATTGCTAATGAGAGACGAGCACGACACACATCTCGAGAGAAGTGGAACATTTATTATGCCACAGTCGCCGCTTCCGCTTCTTCCAGTCAAGCTTATGTGGGTTAACGCGGTGCTGTTTATCATATTAGATACATTTGTGTGTTGAAAGTTGTTATAGTGCTACTCTGTGCATTTGCTCGGCGGCTACTGTAAGACACTTGTTGCACACTGCAGTAAGCTAGATTGATATAAGGCATGTTAAAACATGGCACTCAAGGTAAATCAAGAAAAAAAAGATTTAAACAATAAAACTTACTGTGTTGAATCTGTTCTATATAACATTTATTAGTTTTCTGTCTGTGAATTTATCCAAACAGTTGCTCACCTGTCTAATGTTAGCGCTCATAGTGAGGTTGATGTTCTTTATGTGTCTTAATTGTTGCACCACAACAGAAAGATATGAGTTATTTTTAGAAGGTTTTGGATTGAGAAATCACTGGTTTCTATTAACGCTCCTTTGATCTGTTTCTGAGTGTGTGAATTGAGTGGACAGTATACACTTGGGCACTTTATCAGGATCTGTGAAAAAGTTTATTTGTAAGTGTTAACATTGGATTTTGGATATTTAGTAGGGCTTTTATAGTTTTACAGCACCTGGGTAAAACAACCTTTTGCACACTTTTCTTTGTATGTAGAATCTACAGTGATTCTCAGCATTTTTGACTCCAAGGCCATTGTCGGCAAGGATATTTTAGAGCTTGGTATAACTACACAAAATAAATAATCATAATATGCACATGGAATTTTAATTATATTTAATATAAATTAATTAAAATTAAATTCTTTTAAGTCATCTTAAGGCCCCCTTATGGGCTCCGGACCCTAAATGTAGGAGAGGTGAGGTGTTACTTTTATAAGTGATCAGACTAACAATTTTAAAACAGACCATGAACGTAAAAGAACAGGTAAAAATCTTGTTAGTTTAAAACCGTTCAAAAGTTTGGGGTTGTTAAGATTTTTTTTAAAGGATTTTGAGAGTTTTTGTAAAAAAAAAACAAACAAACATATTTTATAACTTAAAATAACTGTTTTCTATTTGAATATGTTTTAAAATGTAATTTATTCCTGTGATCTAGGCTTCCTGCGATAGTTAGTGTTACTGTGTTCAGCCGCAACACCAGTTACGTCACTTGCCCACTGCGGCACCTCATTTAGATTTTTTTNATAAAAATACTCTAGTTCACTGTATGTATTTGTTCTTGTTTTATTAAGGGATAAGTCTGAAGCACACCATAAATAATTATATCAATTCATACAGGGCTAGTAGTGTATATATATATACAGATACACACCCAGGTATCGGATCGGTACTCGGTATCGGCCGATACCCTGAGCTCAGGTATCGGAATCGGTATCGGGAATGGAAAAGGGGTATCGGAACATCTCTAGTAATATTGCATCCTTCTTATCTCCGAAAAGTCTTTAGTTTTATCATAATTATAAAACTGTCTAATAAAACACATAATATATTAAAGCACATTTAATATTTCCATGGTTTCTACAAAATAAAACCGGAAATCGAGGGTAACGCACATGTGACGTCACTGATTGCCGACGCATGGACACGGTCCGTGTCCTGGTTAAAATTGCTTATTTCTCTGGATTTGAGCATTCTTGGAAACACTTGGGATAATTTAAGTACACAAGTCAACAAAATATATAACACTGTTCTAGTGGTTTTTGAATATTTTAATCCAAAAATCTTACATATTGCGCCTTTAAAGCTTCTTAAAGCTGCGGTAGGGAGTTTTTAGAAAACGTTGACTTAGCCTGAACATTTGAACAAGCACAACTCACAGGTCACTCCCCCTTGCTCTCTGCTGCGCTACAGCCCTCCCTCCACAGTTCCTCCCCCATCACAACGGAGCCTGCCGTGAAGGCGCAGGCTAGTAAGCAAGCAGGGCCACCGATGACGGCGGATAAACAGTTATGGCACATTCACTGGTACGGACGAAACATCAACAATATGATTTACATTGACTATGGCCTGCCCATACTTTGACTACAAACTTGGTCCTCAAAACATTACATATTTTGCAATATATGTAATGTAACTATATGACGTTGCACTATTTCTATAAGTAATAAATAGCTAGTAAGATAATATAACGGTAACTAACGTTACAGTATACAAAGGACCACCCTGAAATCTACAAGAAACCATGCCATACATAATTTGTCAGGCCTGTTTTGAAATTATCTTAGTTGTGTAGTTCTTAAAAAATGAAACAAATCAAGCAGGGATACTTACTTGTCAAGCAGAAATGTGGCTAACTCTGCATCGGTTTTTAATCCTTTCAGGACATGTAGCTCCCTCCACTTCGGAAAAGCCGCTCCGATATTTACCCTCCTTTTATTTCGGGCTCTATCTAATTCTTTCTTTCTGGCTTTTTTATCATCGTCATCTGTCTTTTTCCGCTTACCCGTCTTTATTTTATGAGCAGGTGCCACTCGAGGAATTGGCAGTTTGGATTGTTTGTCCGCCATAAGCAAAGCTGCGGCACACCGGTAATCTTGAATTTGAACGCCTGTACGCGCTGTGCATGAGAGGTGTATGATCAGTGCACACACGAGCTTGATTGTCACTGCTAAGACACTCCTCCTGGCTCTGATTGGTTGTTTCTTACCGGGAGCGGTGTATTTCTGCAAATGGCAATAGGACCACTGGGAGAAGCCAGAGGAGCATGATTTTTTCACAGATTATCTGTCTCATATTCTACTGTCAGGACATAAGGACAGGTTTAACAAATATGTAAAAAATACATTTTTACAAAAGTTACCTACAGCAGCTTTAAGGGGCTTTCGCACCGATTAGTTCTAGGAACTCAGTTATAGGAACTAGCCACTAGAATAGTTCTCTGAGAACTAATTTCACCCCTGGTCCATGTTCCTGGTTGCATTCGCACCGGGAATAGGAACTCTGAAGCGGTGTCTTTAAGCGCGGCACTTACAAACGCTAAAAACGGTGGATGGTAGACGCCGTGATCGGAGCTGTGTTTGTTGTGTGTCGTGGGTTTCGTGATAATGGACATGGAATGTA
The DNA here is from genome assembly GCA_003731715.1 of Anabarilius grahami. Lineage (NCBI taxonomy): Eukaryota > Metazoa > Chordata > Actinopteri > Cypriniformes > Xenocyprididae > Anabarilius > Anabarilius grahami. Next base: position 531,512 of record RJVU01019149.1, read on the forward strand.
AACGCATAATTTACGCGACTGAAAGAGCAAAAAAGTGAGGCTAAGAGACAAAATCTCATATGACATCTTTCAGTATTACATATCATCGAGGCGGAGAAAAGAACGTAATCCTGCAGACAATAGCTATTGAATTGAATATACTTTATTGTCCCATTGCTGGGAAATTCATCTTGGACAACCATGACATGGCCAGTACAACATTAAACTCACATTAACAATACAAACATAATAAATTAAGGTATATGCCGTTATCGCTGTTTTCCATGTTCGTGAAGTAAATATGTTTACATGGCTTTTTAAAAATGCTGGGTGCTTGTGTTTGACATTCGTTTGACCAATCAACGTACACTTACGTCACTGATAGTTCCTATAGTGCTGGTTTAGACCCTACTCTGAAGTAGGAGCTGATTTAGTTCCACCAAATCGTTCCTAGTTCCTGCGGTGCGAACACGGCAAAACTTCAGCCAATAGTTCTAGGAACAATGAAAAGGTTCCTCCTGTGTGAAAGCCCCTTAAGTTATACAAGATTCTTAATGATCAGCTAGGCTGATATTTGTCCATCTTGAGATTGGCATCGACCAATAACATGACCTCCTGTCCAGTTAAAGGTTAGTTCACCCAAAAATGAAAATTCTGTCATTAATTACTCACCCTCATGTCGTTCTACACCTGTACCTATCTACGGAACACAAGTTAAGATATTTTGATGAAATCTGAGAGCTTTCTGACCCATCCATATAGGCCCAGAAAGACAGTAAAGACATCATTAAAATAGTCCACGTTTTGGTGTGTATTGGCTGGCTCCTGCGTCAGCATGCGTCGTGCTGCTCACATGTTCGCCGTCGGCCAATACTGAGTCGGCTTTCATAACATAACTTCATAACATTAAGTTTGAACCACTGCAGTCACATGGACTATTTTAACGATGTCTTTAGTACCTTTCTGGGCCTTGAAAGTGGTAATTAAATTGCTGTCTATGGATGGGTCAGATACCTCTCGGATTTCATCAAAAATATCTTAATTTGTGTTTCAAAAATGAATGAAGGTCTTAAGGGTTTGGAACAACATGAAGGTGAACAATTAATGACAGAATTTTCATTTTTGAGTGAACTAACCCTTTAACAAAAGCAGTATTTTGCTCATGTACCAGTTGCAGAATAATGCTGGAGGTTTGTCAATCATATAAATAAAAATTTAAATGTAGCCTTTAAGCCCAAACATATACCACCATTTCAAAGTTTGGGATCAGAATTTTATTTTATTTTTATTGTTTTATAAAAGAAATTAATACTTTTATTCAGCAAGGTTGCATTATATTGATCAAAAGTGACAGTAAAGACACTTAGAAAAGATATACATTTCAAATAAATGCATTCTGATTTCAAAGATTTCAGAGCATATTTGCACTCTATGTGTTGTTTCATGGACAGGCCTGTTGATGGCTGTCTAAAGCTTTGGAGAGAGCATGTGTGTGTTTTGTGTCCGTTTGTGTGTGGCATGTGCCCAGCTGCTCTTTTGCATCTTCCTGCCTTCACTTTGGTATTTGTGCCTTGGGATGTTTCAGAGGCAAACATTTATGCCATTTTACAAACACTTTATCTTTTATATCCTATAAAAGTTTTAATTGTAAAATTAACAGACTGATCAGATTTATAGAGGCCAGAATGCCATAGAGATGTTCTAGAGAGTGACTCAGGCAAGTAAGCAACCACATAAAAGTGCACTAAAACCTCTCATATAATATTCACACACACACTATACACACTCATCGGCCACTTTATTAGGGACACCTTGCTAGTACCGGGTTGGACCCCGCTTTTGCCTTCATAACTGCCTTAATTCTTTGTGGCAGAGATTTAACAAGGTGCTGGAAACATTCCTCAGAGATTCTGGTCCATATTGACATGATAGCATCACACAGTTACTGCAGATGTATCGTCTGCTCATCCATGATGCGAATCTCCTGTTCCACCACATCTTGTGTGCCATTTCATCAGATTTTTGTAACGTAAATCACTTATAAACCTACGCCAACACAGGAGAACACATATGTCTGAATATGGGAACTGGTCATCGCAATTTCAAAATAAAAGTTTAAACCCTCACTCTGAGTTTGCATGTTTTGATGTTCACATGTGCTTTTTCAAGATATTACAGTGGCTGTACCATTTCTATCGTAAAGAAGTGGCCAAATATTAAAGATTAAGTAAACATTTGGCAAATATTAAAGGGTTAATTCACCCAAAAATGAAATTTCTGTCAATAATTACTCACGCTCATGTCTTCCCAAACCCGTAAGACTTCACCGTTCATCTTCAGAACACAAATGAAGATATTTTTGATGAAAAAACATCATTGCACCTTTTGATATCCAGAAAGGTACTAAAAACGTCGTTAAAGTGGTTCGACCTTAATGTTATGAAGCGACGAGAATACTTTTTGTGCGCAAAAACTAAACAAAATTAACAACTTTATTCAACAAATTCGTCTGTCCCCTGTCATACTTTCGTTGCAGATCTTCAGTGTTTACGTCCGAACGGCGGCTCATTATTGGCCGGAACTGTATTACCTGAGCAGCACGACGCATGCGTGTGATGCTGATGCCGGAGCCAGCCAATAATGAGTCGGCGTTCAGATATAAACACTGAAGCTCTGCAACGAAAATAGCATAGCAGTATGACGGGACAAATTTGTTGAATAAAGTCATAATTTTTGTTTTGTTTTTGCACACAAAAAGTATTCTCGTCGCTTCGTAATATTAAGGTTGAACCACTGTAGTCATGTTGACGGTTTTAACGATGGCTTTAGTACCTTTCTGGACCTTAAAAGGTGCAATGATGTTGCTGCCTATGTGTGGATCAGATACCCTCAGAATTCATCAAAAATATCTTCATTTGTGTTCTGAAGATGAACTAAGGTCTAACGGGTGTGGAACGACATGAGCGTGAGTAATTAATGACAGAAATTTCATTTTTGGGTGAACTAACCCTTTAAAGATTTGATCTAATGTGTAACAACAACAATCACTAGGCCGTTTGCGCCCTCTGCAGGCATTTATTATAATGCATAATGTACATAATGCATTTTCTATTTTCATTACCATAAAAAAACCGGATTACTCGATTAATCGTCAAAATAATTGATCGATTACTCGATTGCCAAAATAATCGTTAGTGACAGCCCTAATTCAGAGATGCTCTTCTGCATGCCTCGGTTGTAATGAGGTTATTTGAGTTACTGTTGCCTCTCTATCAGCTCGAACAAGTCTGGCAATTCTCCTCTGACCTCTGGCACCAACAAGACATTTTGCCCCTCAGAACTTTTTCAGACCGTTCTCTGTAAACCCTAGAGATGGCTGTGTGTGAAAATCCCAGTAGATCAGCAGTTTCTGAAGTACTCAGACCAGCGCGTCTGGCACCAACAATCATGCCACGTTCAAAGTCACTTAAATCACCTTTCTTCCCCGTTCTGATGCTCAGTTTGAACTTCAGCAGATCATCTTAATGCCTAAATGCTTGCTGCCATGTGATTGGCTGATCAGATATTTGCATTAACGAGCAGTTGAACAGGGGTACCTAATGAATTGGCTGGTGAGTGTAGTTTTATGAAATCAATATGATAATGATTAATACTGACACTCTTGCTTGTGTGTGTGTATTGCATATACATGTATACATATGTATATATTATACATATTACATCTTAGATTACTACTTATTCATCATATATGTTTACACATTACATTTATAAATAAATACTACTTATACTACAGTATGTCTACCCCACATACAATAATGTACAGTAAGACTGTAGCCTCTCACGGACACACACATCATTTGTGCTGTGGCACGCAGCTTCATTGTTCTTCCCTCTTTCATACGGGAATCTTTCACTGTCTCTCTCGCGCTCTGCCAGTGAAATCTCAGTGCTGTTGTGTCTGCTGTCTGTGCTCACAGTAGGTTTGAGTCTTTTAGATGCATTAGAGCTTATTATCTGTAACCGTGATTTTTAATCGTAGCTTTACCCTCTTTTTAACTCTGCACAGGATTTTGGGTGTCCATCTAATGAATGGGCCTTCATTAGATGGTCACAGCCCTTTTCAAATGGATGTTTAATCATATGTATCATTCACTTCCTCTCTCCACAGGAAGAATGCAAGCAGATCATGGCCCGTCAGAAGTCCAATTCGCAGTCGGACTCTCACGATGATGAAGTGTCTCCTCCTCCTCCAAACCCGGTGGTGAAGGCCAGGCGCCGGAGAGGTGGGGTCAGTGCTGAAGTCTACACAGAGGAGGATGCCGTCAGCTACGTCAGAAAGGTTAATAAAAATTGCAGTTGAATTTGCGTTATTTTCAAGCACACTGTTTAGTGGATATGTCTCAGTCTTCTCTTTAGTACTAGACCAGATTCAGGACTGTGTTTTCACATATTCACACATATTTGTTTCATTATATTTGACAAAAATTGGCATTCACAACACATTTGACTTTTCACAATGTGGCATTTCAGAATATTCAGTAGGAAATAATACAGGGTGGGATGTGGATTTTATTTGATTAGATGAAAATGTTAGTCTATGATATTATTGGCTGTTTTCCTTTTCTACACCATCTTAATTATATATGCAGAAAACAAGTCGAAATGTGCATTTTTCTTTAGAATACATGCACTGATGAATTGTGCACAATAACACCAGGAATATTTGTTATGAACGTAAAACTCCAGTAATGAACTCCAGTGTTATTTTAGTGTTATTGACTAGTTGCATGTGGCCGCCATGTTGAATTTTCAATCAGCAAATGTGCGCATAGACACTTCCGGTTTTGCTCTACGCTGGTGCAGTGCTGGAGAAAGCCGAAAATGATCTCTTATACTGTTTGTGCTGCTTATAGACACCAGACAAATAATAATTTATTCTACAGATGCTCTTTACTCATCTCACTTGAACTAAATAAATGCAGTAATTAATAGAAACGAACAGGGGACATACAAACACTGAAAATTATATGCATTTAAAATACATTGGCACTCAATAATAAGCAATAATATAGCCAAATAAAGTTAAAATATAATACCAAATAAAGTTACTTAAGAGTCCATATCATATTCCCATGCTTATTTATATCTCTGATGAGGATTGATACTTCAGTTGACAGTAGCAAACATTCTATCTTCATCAGGGTCGAGTGTTGTTCCACTCAGAAAGAGAAGGCAGTTTTTGAGCCATTTAGTCCCCCAGCTGTCAGAACAAAATCGGGAAATGTATATTACACACTTGAGTGTTTTGTATGGATAAAGAGATCCCTGTGGATCACCGCTGAGCCTGAACCACATAATCAACAGGAGAAAGATTGAAAGATTGCGTATCTCAGCGTATCTCATTGAATTACCACACAGAGGTACACAATAATATAAGAAGAATGTTTTCTTTCATCTCTGATAGACCACCATCTTCTCTTTAATTAAAAAAAGAGCCAAGTTTCATATTTGATTTTCTTCTTATGCCAGCGTCGCCAAGGCCGGATAGCCATGAGCGTAAGTAACCATGCGCACACTCGCATCGCCGCAGCTCACCGCCGCCATCTTGTGCACCTAGTCCATTATATACTATTATAGTATTTATTATTTTGAACTTGTCTTTTATTTTATATTTTCAGTTTTCATTTTAACCAGTCAAATGTCCTCACTAGTGGCTTGTCAAAGTGTTTCACAATATAAGTGGGGACATTTGGTCCTCACAAGTATAGCCAAAACAAGCACACACACACACACACACACACGCACACAAATAATAGACATGATTTGTAAAGCCTTTTGTACTGAAAACACTTGTACTGTTCGCATCAAAAATGACCGCATTGGAAACGAATGGGAATTTCATCTAGTGGAAACGTTTGGTACTGCGTCCAAACAAAATATTACTGCAAGCTAATTTTTTGAGATATCAACCTCAAATTTGGGACACAACTTTTTTACATTTTTTAGATTTTCTCACATTTTTAGAAATAAAACATGTTTTGGAATACATATATTTTATATAAAATTTAAAAATAGTATTTTTATGCATTTTTCATAATAATCAACTTAAAATTCTCAGTTTCTGACACTCCTGGCACTCGAGTTTGTCGACAACAGGACAAATGGAAGAGTGAAAGAACGTTCTCTTTTTCGTTTGCATCTCTGTAAAGATTTCAGAAGATTACAAGCATCAGGAATAAGTGGTTGGTTGATTTTAATGGTGTCCCGGATTGCGTTGGAGGATTATTTGTTTGTTCGGAGCATTTCGTTTTATAAACAAGGCACAGAGAGTTTGCAAACAAACTTTTGTTAAAAGTGTATTATATCTGACAGCATTTCATAATGCGTTGTCTGTAAATGATGGTTTTAATTGGATAATATTTTTTGAACACTTACTCATAATATTTTTTGAACACTTACTTTTTGAACACTTACAATAGTGAGTGGGCGTTGATACTGTTTCCTAAGCAGTGATGTTAGCCAATCATAACAGTGGCCGTTTACTGACAAGCCTTAAAGGAGCTGCCCTTTAAAAATGGATCATTTCAGACAGAGGGTCAGAATGAAGGTTAAAAAATATTATTTCCACATACAGTTTATATCTGTTTTGTGTGTGCGTGCGTGCGTGTGCGTGCGTGCGTGTGTGTGCGTGTGTGTGCGTGTGTGTGTGTGTGTGTGTGTGTGTGTGTGTGTGTGCAAAAAATGTTATTAACATTATAAATTAACCTCAAGGAACATATTAAAATAATAATCATTTAAAAAAATCCATGTCATGACCCCTTTATTAACCGCAAACCCTACGTACTAAACATTGGTACATAACATGTCCTGCATCATTTGTGCTACAGTATGAACATGAATGATTTCTCAAATCATGGACATTGTTGAGGAGAGGTGTACTATTAAGTAATCACTAAGCAATCAGAATTAAAAAATTTTGCCTTGTGTGTGATAAAACAGGTGAAAAAGAGAGTTGAGATTGGGCTCTTTTAACTTGTGCTCACATTACCTTGTGAAAATACGCAAATGTAGTTATACATTATTTTGCAGAATGCCAGGAAAACCTAATAATTCGTTTGTTTAATCTAGTAACTTATTGTTTTCTTTGGTTACAGGTCATTCCAAAGGACTACAAGACAATGACCGCGCTGGCCAAAGCCATCTCTAAGAATGTGCTGTTTGCCCACCTAGATGACAATGAGAGAAGGTAAATGCTCGTCATCTCAGGTCGTTTGTCGTCTCTCACTGTATTCCTCATTATGGATGAATCGGGTCACGTTGTTTTCAGCTGGTTTCTTGTTGTCAGCACTGGTCTTGTGTGCGTTTAGCGGGGTGAGGGTGTGAGTCGTGTCAGAGGGGCTTGTGAGTAGCCACTGTATTCGCTCTGTTGCTCTCGTCACCATGGCAACTTGCGTCGAAATAAAATGAGGCATTGTGTCTGACAGTAGTGGAAAGTGTGTTTTAATGTGGGTGTGGGGAAATAGCATTGCGTGGATTGTTGGCTTTTTGAGTTCGGGGAGATGCCACAAACCCTAAACAACAACGAGAAGAAAAAAAGCCTCTCCCAGGAATTTCACTCAGGTTGCTCTGTCTTTGTGCATGGAATACAGTTTCACTGCTGAGGAGAATCCATTATGCATACAGATCCACCATGAAGGGAACAAACTCTCAGCTTTCTGCTTTTAAACCCTCTATGAGAACACACGAAACGGCCCAAACTGCCCAAAACATCCAGCACTCAGCTGGAAATTCACCACACTTATTATCAGGCTTTCTCGCCAGGGACAGCAGATGCGTGCTATCGTGTTTTAAGATTGATATCATTTTTTTTGGCTGTTGTGAATATATTACAGTCACCATTTATCAGAATTACAAGCGAATTTAGTTGGAAAACACTGATTAGCATGGCTTTTTTGTGTTGTACATCATCTTAAGTCCTAAAGCTTATGTTGTCATTTTTCTTCGGAAAGCTCCAGAACACTCTTCATATTTCTGAATCGGATCATGTTTCCATGGTTACGGGATCTTCGCTCCTGGCGACAGAATAGCACAATGTCCAATTATCTGCATATGTGTCTGTGATACTGTCAAAGCAACAGGCTTGACGTGGTCATACTGAGGTGCAGCAGATTATGACTCTGCGGTATCTGGTAAATGACTGGAAAATGACATTATGTCAGAATCATTTCATTTTAGTCTGACATGTTGCAGATGCACTGTGAACAGTCTGGATTTCTCTAGCCTTGCAGTCAAACACTTTAACTAGAATAAATAGCACTTTAATTAGAAATAATAGAATGTTTCACGGTCAGTAAGATTTTTTTTTTGAAAGAAAGTATCACTTATTTCGCAAGGATGCATTAAAATGCCTCTATTATGATATTTTAAAAGTTGCTTATTTTGTTTTGGAGGTCTCCTAGAATAGATTTGGGCCAAAAAAATTTTTTCAAAGGCCTTAATAATAATATAAAACAAAGATATGTAAGGTAGTACAACTAGATCTCTTTTATTGAATCCAAAAGGTTTCAATTATATTTTACTACATGTAAAGGTATTTTAAAGATTTTGAAGTGTCAAAAGGTCATTCGGTTTAACCGTCCTAAGGCCAATACAGCCATTTCATTTGTGATTAAAATATCTTAAAATGTAATAAATGTATATATTTTTTTATTCTGGCATGATTTTATATCATCATATATCAACATAGTGCAAAATGATATTAAAATTTGTGTTGAAGTCGTTGCTTTGTTATGAGAAAGAATGTCTGGAAAAATTTATTTCATTGATGTCATTCGGAGTAACTAATATAAAGGGACCATTTTGGATCAAGTCATGAGGTCAATATCATGTGGCAGGATGTGACATCATTTAGACACCTGCAAAGAACCACATGGTCATGAAGCAAAGTAACTAACTCTCTTTAACTATTTGAAAAATTCATGTTTTCACTTGCTCATACGCATGACGCGAAACATCAGGTCATTCGGTACAACCGCTATAAAACATTTAATATTTTAAAAACTTGTACTAAATATAAAATGTTTGATTGTCCTTTTGTTAGATCGCAAGCAAGCAAACTAGCTAGCTAGATATCAGCCTGTTAGCATTCTTTTGGTGACAAATTTTGTCTATTTTGTAAAAAATGACAAAAGCAGTGTTAATTGATTATAAAAACCACATAATCTCATTGTTAACACTTAATAAAACTTCAAAATTAGTCATATCTCCATCATGTATTTTTACACTTTTAAAAACCTTATTCATCAATGACCCATTTACATGCATCAAAAGTCAAAATACACTTTTCATACTATATATTGCACATCACCTAATTTCTCAAAGACTCTGAAATTCAGTCTCTCTAAACCCCTCCTTTCCACGAACCTACTCTGCTCTGATTGGTCAGACGGGCACAGTCTGTTTTGATTCGTCGACCGCTCACAGCACGCATCAGAAAGAAAGAGGCCATTACCAAATCTGAATTTCATCTCTGGAGGCTTCCTCAGCACTTGATACACAGTGATGGCGATGTGTCGTTTTTTTTCTGTATCAATTCCAGTGCGAGTCCTCATGCTGTATGCAAAGTGAACTCGCAGCACAGAAAACAGCGTCTTCTCGACAACATGAACCAAACTCTTCCAGGCCTCAGCTACAACTACAGTGTTTGAGGGTCAAAGGAGACGCTGTTCACGATCAGCCAATAAAGACCACTGGCTGGCATTATGCAAATCTGGTACATTGTTATGTACATGTAGGTTTGTAACAGGAATTGAGACTGGAATTGCTGACAACTCGTTTCAGCAGCTCAGAAATGATTATTTCTTTTAGGAGACAATAACTTTATTTGTCGTGCACTTTGAGTTTTAAAACTTTGCTGACCTTTTACGTTCACAAACAGCTATATTGCACACTACATGAAAGATAATACCCGAAAAAGCATAATAGGGGCACTTTAAATTGATCACATGGGACAGTAAAGATTAAAGAATCCTGATTTTTTTCCACAAAACAATATTTTCCACAAAAATATACAGCAGCACAACTGTTTTCAATGCTGATAATAAGAAATGTTTCTTGAGCAGTAAATCATCATATTAGAATGATTTCTGAAGGATCATGTGACACTGAAGACTGGAGTAATGATGCTGAAAATTCAGCTTTGATCACAGGAATAAATTACAATTGAGTTATTTGAAATTGTAATAACATTTCACAATATTACTGTTTGTACTCTATTTTTGATCAAATTAATGCCGCCTGGGTGAGCAGAAGAGTCTTCTTTCAAAAACCTTTTGAATAGTAATGTCAATTTTTTTTTATTTATTTTTTTTATTCCATTTACCTATCTTAATCTATAGCCACTAGGCTACTACAATCCCAAGTTTGTGCAGTGTGCAGTGAACGCAAAAAGCAACAGCATACAGCACCTTAAGTGGCGCCCTAGGTTCATATGCTTTGCAAATGTAAGCATCATTGTCACCACTGGCACAGATCTGGCTGTTCGCTCTTGCAGGCATTCACACATATGGCCATATATAGTAGAACATGCCATACACTGTTTACTTTATTATACTGCAGTCAGTAAGAGCGTATTGTTATGATCACTGGAGACACAAGGCCAGATGTAATCACTACTGCTGGAGTTAAACATTAAAGCTAGATGGCAGATATTGTAAGGGAGTATCTGGCTTGTGGCATAGCCCACCCTAGGGCCCACCCTACAGGTTATTTGTTGTCTAGTGTGGTTTTGTTGCCATGGCAAATAGAAGCAGTTACCTCATGGTGGCATGGGAATTGCCCAGTGGCAAATTTAATGCAAGGAGAAATCTTTGGGAGTCAGGTCAGCATGAAAGAAATATAAGTAGTCAATTGAAGCATGCTGCTTTTTAATAAGCTGAATGACATTATTCTTGCACAAAAATGTATCTTGTCATCTATTTTGCGATGTCCTTTCAGTGAAGAGTTTTTGTTTTTGTTTAGGGTTGGTAATTGAGAAATCAGATAATATTTTTTGTGGTAATAAAAAAAGACCTAATTGAACAATAGGCTTTAAAATAACTAACATAAATATTATAATAACAATGAGGTAATCATATGGTTTTATTGAACAACACTTTTAAAATACATGATGTAATATACATAATATAAACAATCAACTTATGTGCATTATGTATTATAACAAATGCCTGCAGAGGTTGCCAACGGCCTTGTGATTGTTGTTGTTACACTCTACAGCAGATCAAATCCTAGTTTAAAGGGGGGGGATCACACACAGTTTCTGCCAATGTTAATCTTGAGTACCTATAGAGTAGTAGTGCATCCTTCATATCTCTGAAAAGTCTTTAGTTTTATCATATTTATAAAAGATACATACGCTATACTGAGTCTTTCCGAAAACAGCTGAGCGCCTGGAGGCATGCTTTGTGAGCAGAGCTAAAGAGTGAGGAGCACGCACAGCTTTTGTGTAGTGATCGTCTGCAAGCTATCAATGGTCAGCTAAACAAATGTATTTAAACACACAATACACCATCGCATTATCCATGGATAACTTTTGAATCACTATAATGAATATAGCGTATAGTGAATGATGAATAATGAATTTATGAATTCACTACGTTCATGTTGTTTACATTATATGCACTTAGGCGCCTATTGCCAACAAAACAGACATTTGAAGCAGTTTTACTCACCACCTGCTGTTCCGAACGGATCATTATTGCTGTGACCACTCCATCTTTCAGTTTCAAATTATCTGTAAATCCAGCGTAGAACTAGGCCTTGTTTATGAAACCATAAGCACTGATACTGAGGGCTCGAGCAGCCACGTAAAAACACGAGATATTCTCCATTCATTTTAACCAATAAAAAGTGATTGCAACTATCAGTTTCTATGGTTATTTTAATAACAAATATCGAGAGTGCATCAATGTAATGCGTGAGAACAAAACTCTCAGCTTCACTTAACGCTGGGTTCTTTGGGAAGCAAGGTTATCATCCCTCACAAACAAAAACACACTTCTTTGTTCAACACACATTGTTGATTTTGTGAAGTCCCGTGACCTGTGTAGCGCTGCCGACGACTTGCGTAAAGCCGAACGCGCGTTGATGGGTGTGCTCTTGCTCTCTCGCTCTGGTCGACGTGTGCACGCATGCTCTTCCAACTCGTGTTTTGAAACTTTGGCCATGTTTAGCATGAGAATCCAACTCTTTAACAGTGTAAATAAGTCAGAATGCATGAAATGCATTACCCCCCCCCACTTTTCAATTCAAATGCCCACTTAATCTTTAATATTTGGCCACTTTTTTACGATAGAAATCCTACAGCCACTGTAATAAAACATAAAAACATGTGAACATCAAAACATGCAAACTCAGAGCAAGGGTTTAAACTTTTATTTTCGAAATTGCAATGAATTTAGAATACATATTTAGAATATTTAGAAACATATTGATGTATTCTCCCGTGTTGGCGTAGGTTCATAAATGATTTACATTACAAATCGCCACTAAAGTAGCTTAGAAACTCAAAAGTTATAGCATATATTTTTCTACTTTTGAAGTAACCACTTACAACTCACAGCTTCACAATTAATAGAGAAACGGTATGACTAATTCACACACGCAATCGCTCTCATTAATGCATTCAAATAATTGTACTGGTACTGTGCTAATTTATCTGTATCTGATTTACAACCAGCAGAAATCTGTAAGAAATGTTACGAATTATGAATAAAATAACTGCTGAAAGTGAGCACTCTTCCATTAGGAAAAAATATCCCACTTTTAATACTTCTCTTTCAAGTCTTGTGCCACAACGGAGAAATTCACACAAAAATTATGTGAACATGCCTGTCTTGGAGATTATCATGTGTGTTTAGTGTGTACTGTATCCGTGCATTAGGTCTTAAAGTGACAGCAGCCTAATATTCCTGTCTGTTTGTTTTATTTGTATCTTTACTCTACTATGTTTATTTGTGCTGTTGCTTGTAGTTAAATTATTTGTTCTTATTTTATTTATTTTTATTTGACAGTAGTCCTTTTTTTCCCTGAACATAGCACATACCGAACCGTACCGAAACCTTGACTCTAAAACTGTGATACAAACTGAACCTTGAGTAATTTGAACCATTACACCACAAGTATGGAGCAGCATTTACTGTGAACGGAGCCACTGGAAAAAACACGTAACCTGCGCGCATGTAAATAAATAAAGCGCTGCGCTTCACTTTGAAACCCGCAGCCTTTGAGATTTTACAATAGCACTATGCTATATTATGATTTTAAATGGTTTTAATATATCGTACAACCTTAGAAAATGGTCTAATAATGCGGTTCATGGATTCTCGTTCGCAGAATGTGCCACTTCCAGTATTTTGCTGGTCAATTGACCGGTTAATTGCTGTTGAGTTGAACTGCTGTAAGTGGGGGTAAATGTTAAAAATTAAATATTACAATGCAAAAAAATCCTATATTTTTCTAAAATGGGCTCCATTTTCTTTATGCAAACGTTCTTTTTTTGTCATTTGATTTTGGGGTGAAATCTTGAGAGGTTTTGTGAGGTTTGCCTTATATTCCTTCACGCCAATGCATTAGTCTCTTAATCTCTCTGCTATTGTTTATACTGTATGTATGTTGAGTAAAGCCAAAATGGATATTCTCACTGTTATTTTACCCACAAACACAAGTAGAAATATGAACCCTCAGTCAGAACCCATTCTTCATTCCTTGATTTGAACACCATCCTGTCTATGGCCCCAACTGTCTCTCTCGCTTCAGGGGCCCTGCAGCATCTCAAACAACAGAGCATTGTGTTCTAATTAAAAAAGCACAATACAAGTAATCAGCAGTAACGAGTGCTTGAGCTGCAATGAACCACTGAACTGAGTAGCTACTGTATATACAGAGAGATTGTCTCATCTATTTTTAAATTCCGTCAGAACAGACGTTGTGTTGTGGTTTTGCATGCACACATTTCTGCACGTACTGTACATGAAATAAATCACTGTGTGCATTTACGTCATACTTGCTAGAATTAGACAGATAAGCCTATGGAGATTAGCTTGGCCACTTTTTGTTTGCTATATAAAATAATGTTTTCTTAACATCATCACAGCTCCAAACTACGGGGAACATAATGCGGCTAAATAAAATGGTTAGTTAGATTTTAAACTGTTTTGATGGAGGATAAATGTCTCCTGATAACTCAGAGTAGCTTTATCGTGTCCAAACACATCTGTTCAGCTCCCCTTTATAATGTTAACCTGCTCTTAGCATAATGGCTATCTGGTTTCCTGCTCATATCTGATATAAACTTCACACTGTGATTGTGGGGAACAGCTGTTTCACGCACCTGCAGACCAGACAGTACTATAAAAAATGACCTTTAAAGTAGACAGTCACGCTTTTGTAATGCAAGCTAGTGTGGCTATTGAGTTTCGAACGCGGTCCAAGTTGAAAAAGAAAGGTGGATTAGGTAGAACTCTGTCAAAAAAAGAACTTTTTTTTTTATTTAGCCAAAAATGTACTTAAAAAAATAAAACTGCTGGAATTGTAAAAAATAGAAAAAGACATGGACAAATGAGAGCCAAATTTCCACTGTCAGGCTGAATGGTTCTAAGAACGGTATAATGGTTACAGTTATATTTCCACTTGAGCTTGGTTCAGCGCAGCTCCATTACAAACCGTTCTTGACCCAGAATTGACCGTTCGCAAAGACCCGCCCTCTTTAGTTACTGTTGCTACGTCCGACAAGCCATGCCACTCTCATGCCACACATCATGTTCTCACGCAGTGAAACCGCGTCAAGAGACAAGACAGAGGAGGCTACTTTTGATATGAAACAAAGTCTAAAATTTCAATAGTTTTTAGTAAAAAATACAGTTTTGTGGCTCTTTAATGTGTCGTGACAGATCGCTGTAGTGCCTCAGTTAAAGCGGCTTGTGAACCGATCATCTCTTCCTACTAGTTGATTTATAGAATTAAATAAACATGAATGAACATCAGAAGTAATTTTGTTTCAACCGCGGAAAGACGTCAGTACATACCATTTTTCAAGTTCAAGTCCACAGATGTTAATCTACTAATACTAACTCCCCTGACTGCTTTGTCAGACGAAATGGTGAATTCGGCGTTATGATTGTTAGATCGCCTGTCAATCAAACTCCCGGCGAAGGGTCAGTTCTCAGCACGGTTGGCTAACCTGGTAGAATGTGTGTAGCGACGTCGCCACTCAGGATTGGTCACTCATCTGTTAACTGGCTGCCAGTTTCTCTTTAGCTGGCCAAGCGTGCTATTTGAGTGAAGTAAACACAAGGTAAAGGGTTAGTTCATCTAAAAATTACAATTCTGTCATTAATTACTCACCCTCATGTCGTTCCAAACCCATAGATCCTTCGTTCATCTTCGTAACACAAATTAAGATATTTTTGATGAAATCAGAGAGCTATCTGGCCTCCAATAGACTGCAACACAATTACCACTTTCAAGACCCAGGAAGGTAGTAAAAGACATCGTTAAATTAGTCCTTGTGATTACAGTGGTTCAACCTTTATGTTATGAAGCAATGAGAATATTTTTTGTGCGCAAAAAAATGTAGCTGCGATTAGCAATTATCAGGGTTCAAGTGCTTTAAGGCCTTTAAGCACATGCATAAAAAGGTATGATGTTTCATTTAGCAAGCCTGTAACCATCTCGATCATAGATGGAAAAGACCATTTACAGCCAATACAGGAAATTGTCATTTTAATTTTTTTATCCTGTTATAGCACCACCAAGTGGCCAGTTGTCACGTCCTTTTCCACGCGGACACAGAATGAGCTCATACATGGGTGTGCTGAGTTTGGTGTAAATATCTAATTCCGCTCACGAGTTATAGCCATTTTAGTAAAAGTGGCTCCACCCACTTCAAACGTTTTCGAAGAGAATCTTGCTGCACTGGTTTGGTTCCGATCGGCTCAAAAACCTACGACTAGTTCGCAAAAGTAGGTTTTTCAAAAAAATACAAAATACACTAGCCTGACGTGGTCATACTCAATTCTAGTTCGAATATGAGTCTGATACTGCTCCATTGGGCTTTGATTATAGGGGCGTATTTCAACCGATCCAGGAAAGACCTCAATTGGATAGACCTACAACCAATCAGAGCTACAGAGTAAGTGACGTGTGTTGAGCGACGCATAGTTGTCAACAGAACTCAACTGCACACAAATTGAGTATGACTACGTCAGGCTAGCAAAGACATCTTTCCCACCGACAAATGCCTTGATGGCGGTCCTCTGTTCCTCTTTTAAAATTAATGCGCTGTCGATGTCGTCTATAACGGACGCGATGGCGGAATCTACACATCTCAGTTCTTCAGGTTCTTCAACACCAGCCATCATTGTTGTAAACTAATTCAACCCAAGCGCTCTTTGATGACGTGGCTGATTACGTTTCTGGTGATAATCTGTCAATCATCGCCCTGACAATGTGATTGGTCCGAACAGTTTCTGTTCGGGCATAATTACTCCTCTACGGATCGAGTCCAGACCGAACTCCCTGACCTCAAAATGTTGTGGGCGGGGCTTAGTTCGGCTGGCATCCAGGCTAAAAATACACAGTTTTGTCACGTTGACTGTTTTAACAACCTCTTTACTACATTTCTGTGCCTCAAAAGGTACAGTGACGTTGCTGCCTGTGGGTGGTTCAGAAACCTCTTGGATTTCATCAAAAATATCTTAATTTGTGTTCCAAAGATGAACTAAGTTCTTATGAGTTTAGGAACGACATGAGGGTGAGTAATTAAAGACAGAAATTTAATTTTTGGTTTAATTTTTTCTTTTCATTATTAAAAGAAATATCTGATCATCCTCCATAACACAGTCGCTATTTAGATCTCATACTGTCTGTAAACTCCTGCTTTACCAAGGCAACAACTTTTCTAACTTTTCTTTTTAATTTTTTTACAATACATTTCTATTACATTCAAAAGAGGTCCATTATCAGCCTCATGGTGGAAAATGAAACCATATCCATATTTGCTGGGCCAGATTGGCACGGAATGGAACAGTTAAGCAACGAAAACCATTTGGCCCGACAGTGGAAAAGCATCTAAGCTGTCTCTATCCAGACAGAGTAAAGTGTGAGTAGTTTGTTAGCGTTCTTCAGTGGATGGATGGATCTGTCTCTAGAGAATCTCAAGTCTGTCAGCACATGTGCACATTAGCTAGATAGACTGCTTTAGTGATGTGACACTTTCTTCGCTTGCTTTCTGTATATAATTTATTCCTAGTTTGAATAAACATTTTGTTTTTCATTCTATTAAACCAATGTAATTTTTTTCTAATTCATAAAAAGCAATAAATTAATTCATAAATGGTTTTTACAGGGATAGTTCACTGAAAAATTTAAATGTGGTCATCATTTACTCACCCTCAAGTTGTTCCATACCTGTATAAATTTCTTTGTTCTGCTGAACACAAAAGGAAGATATTTGGAAGAATGTTTGTAACCAAACAGATCTCGCCCCCCATTTACTACCATAATAGGAAAAATAAATACTACACAGCAAAATCACCAGAGTTAAATCACCTCTGCTCGGAGTACATATGGTCCTTCTCTAAATAGTGTTAAAGTAACACTGAAGCAGAGTTAAAGTTAATGAGATAATTAAGCGTTTAATTAAGTAATGTTAACATGCAGAATCACTGAAGAAAAGACAATCCTCCTCTGCTGAGATCTTGAGAGATATAATGTCTTTTATCTTCAGTTGATTTCATTTAAGACTGTGACTGAAGTCAATTGTAGTTCTTGTGTTTCTCTTTTCTTCAGTAATTCTGCTTGTTAACAGCAGGTGTTCATCACTAACACTCAATCATCACTTAATTAATTGCTTAATTATCTCATTAACTTTAACTCTGCTTCAGTGTTACTTTAACACTATTTAGAGAGGGACCATATGTACTCCGAGCAGAGTTGATTTAACTCTGGAGATTTTGCTGTGTATGATAGTAAATGGGCATCTGTTTGGTTAAAAACATTCTTCCAAATATCTTCCTTTGTGTTCAGCAGAACAAAGAAATTCATACAGGTTTGGAACAACTTGAGGGTGAGTAAATGATGACAGAATTTTCATTTTTGAATGCACTATCCCTTTAGCTTTTACTTGTCTTGAAAAAAAAGGCATTTGCTAACAAGTGGCTAAATGGGACTACAGAGGTTGTTGGGGACATTCAAGGTGCAGTAAATGGTTTCTGAGAAACACTGTTGATATTTGAAATCAACCCAACGAAATACATTCATTGCTCCGCCCCCCCCAAAAAACAAACACACAGTGCCAGAGTGGATGTCTCTTTATCATAGCTCAAGCAAAGCAAAAATTCGTAATGCTTCATGAATAATAAAGCAAAGTTGATGAACGAATAACAAGGAAGAACAAAAAATGAACATACAGTACACAAGAGCAAATACAAAAAAGAGTTGTTTGATAGTCTCCAGCAGCACAGCAGCTCCAGACAAACAATGACACTCAAAACTGTCATTTATAGCTAACATTACAACAACAGCATATCTTGATCTGTAAAACACAGCAAAACCAATGTTACTCACATTTGGAGTGGAAACAACACAGCCTCTGCGTCCAAATTCAGGCCTTCTCGCTTGGGTCTCTCCAGCACTGGAAAGATTTTCTAATATTAACACGGGTCCTAAAGCTCTTGCCTGATCATAACTCTTCTTTTCCCGGTGATATTCCACTGACCTTTTCTCTTTTGTAATCTCTCTTTCTACAATCTTTCTTCAAATCTCCCTCTTACTCACTCTCTCTCCTCCCCAATCATGAGTGGACACGCCCCCTACTGCTGATTGGCTACAAGTGTGTTGTGCTGCTCAGTCCGGTCCACTTCCAAAAGGGTTCCTCAGAAATTGCTTACTGCACCTTTAATGGAAAAGTTCATTTCTGATCCAGTTTGCTTTGATGTTCTGAATAGTTGCTAAGTGGTGCTTTACTGGCAAAAGAGCTCATCCATAAGTCTTCATGATATTCTAATGTGTACAGGTCCCTCTCAAAATTCCCTCCTGTAAATCTATGGATTTGCCTGATTTTATTTTTATGTCGCCAGACAAAAATCATACATCAGATTGCTTAGAAAAGTAAGAGCACATCTCTTTTAACAGGCCGCACAATTTGAAGTATTTTGTCCGTAGCTAAAATGTATGGTATAAGTTAAGCACCAAAGTTAAACAAGCACCATTAATAATATGTTGCTCATTAACTGTGGCTGGGAATCATATGAACACTTATATCCAAACTTCTCCAGCACTTTTTAAAAGAGTTGCAGTTATAATATTTTTTTCATGTTGGCTTGTCGGTACTTGTATTCATTCTAATAATTGCATTTTGTAATAGAAATAAATTACCAAATGATAACTAAAGGTTTCCATTATATATGACCAACGATTGTTCCTCTCTGTGGTACAATTATAGGGATTACTTTGATTTATCTAGCTTTAGCCTTTAAATCACTGCATAAATCTGCATGCTACAACCTGCCTGAGTACATGGATGGTGTCGGTTTTTCAATGAAACTCTTGTAGCAGTCGACACTCAACCATGAGCGCAGTCATTCTGCAGCGCAGACATGCAGTCTGCAGCAGAAATGCACAGGTCAGAATGTGACACTGTGAAAGTAAATAAGCTGATTCACTTCCTTGCTGCATGAATGGAAATTACTGTACTGTTCAAGAGTTTGGGATCAGTAATTAATATATTTATTCAGCAAAAATGCATTCAATTGATCAAACATGACTGTAAAGACATCATTTTATTTCAAACAAATGCTGATTTTTCAAACTTTCTATCAATCAAAGAATCCTGAAATAAATGTATCACGGTTTCCACAAAAATATTAAGCAGCACAACTGTTTTAAACATTGATATTAATAAGAAATGTTTCTCAAATCATCATATTAGAATGATTTCTGAAGGATCATGTGACACTGAAGACTGGAGTAATGATGCTGAAAGTTCAGCTTTACCATCACAGGAATAAATTACATTTTACAATATATTAAAATAAAAAACAGTTATTATAAATTTTCAATCAAATAAATGCAGTCTTGGTGAGCATAAGAGACTTCTTTAAAAAAAAGATTGTAACAATATATGTTTTAAATATACTTTATTTTATTTTGTTTTTAAGAATTGTACTTTCTAAACATTATGCATTCAAATTTTATATCTATCAAAGACATTTAAGTCAGCCTGCAATATCATATTTTCTTTTTTGAATATTATTGCTGAATTTTTATAACTACCTATTAGTGAAAACTGTTCAATGCTTTTTCCTATGCAGACAGTTACTTAATCCAGTGCTAGTTTCTCTAATGTGTGAGTGTGTGTCCTTGTGTTCACATAAAGTAGAGCATGCAGCTGGGGTAATCCACCAATTAAGCAGCAAGTAATGACCCTTCTGGCCTTTGACCCTTGACCTTTGACCCAGCAGCCTCTGCCCTTTGCTCTCATATCCCAGTGCTGATGGACAGTGAACATCTTTGGAAACAACAAAGTGCATCAGATCATTAATGAACTTCTCAGCGAAGCTCCTTGTAATTAAACGGTCATTTCTAATCTTACAGCATGTGCACATTGCAAGTAAAATGTGTAATAAGATGTCCTGATCAACAACCATTTGGTTTTAAGCGTTTTTTAAATAGCACAGCTCATAGTCTATCTGATAGGCCACACACGCAGCAGATGTCTTTTAAGGCGAGTTTATTTTGACCCAGTCTGTTTTAGGCAAAGGAAATGGGGTGCAGAGGAAGTTGCGGGTGACGTAACACTACGGCTGTATCGGGTGAACCCAAATCACAGCTTCAGAGCTCAGGCTAATGGAGGGCACCTTTGACACTTAGATCTGCCTCATAATCTGCTCAAATGCTCCAACACCAGGTGGCTGTCAATTTCCTTTAGATACATGCTCAAATGATGCACTCTTCAGAAGAGTGAGAGATAAACGGATTATAAGAGGGGCTCTTTATGAACGTATGTGGTCTAGGCATTGATCATAGGCCATTCTGCTTGTTATTAATCAAAATTTTCATTATGCATGGCATCAAAACCTGCAGAATTATACAGAGCGCTCTATAAATTGAATTTATATGTTTGATATATAATTGAATATATCAATTTCCCCCTTTCCTTGTATGCTATGCTTGTTTATTAAATAATTTAGCTTACTTGATGATGCCTTTAACCACCAATGAGGTAGATTTAGCAGAATTACATTTTTTAGAAATTTGATTCGGATAATTAGTACAAAACTAAGTGCCAGTATTATCTTAGCATCATTTATATGCTATATACTCTGAGCATTTATTTTTATATTTTCAGAAATTTTAATACTTAAACTTAAAGCTAACTTAAATACATACATTTAAGTTGAATTTTCTCATCTAATATTTATATTTTTTATTTTATTTCAGTTACTACATTTTTTTTAATAGTTTTACTTTTAGCTAACAGTTCCATTGCTGTTCATATTTTTCTAAAGAGTGATGTTTCTCCATCCTATTTCGCTTGTCACATGTTGGATGGTTGCCGGTAGGGCTGTGCGATATGACGATATATATTATTACCGCGAAATAAAATGTCTATCGTTAGAGATTTTGCTGTATTGTATATATCGTAGTATGTAAATATATTGCACTATTGACACTTCAGAGTGATGAAATGCATGAATGAGAATATAAAGAGCGGGACGTGCTTTATGTTAAAAGAGTTATAAGCAGGATATATCCTGAAAAGGAACTCGGTGCAGCACTCGTGCTGACTGGCACACTGCCAAAGTGCGCGCATGAAACCTGCCTCTCTCAGAAGGCGATCGCGAATTAGAGACGTGCTCGAAGTTAAAGAGTATTAAGCACAATAAGTAGGGGTGGGCAATATACTGGTAGACACAATTAGCCGGTAGACATTTGTCTACAGGTAGAGATTTTGGACAATCGTCTCTGTCGCGTGAGGTTGCTATGCTGCGCGGTCACAAAAGCTTATAATTTGCATGAGTTTTTAAGCATTGTGATTTAAAAGCAAGTGGTTTTAAACCGTTTAAGTGCAATTAGCAGCGAAAGACAACTCATTTCAGCATATGCACGCGCTCTCTGTGAGACTGTTTCTCAGCGCCGTCTGCGCGACATGAAGCCGCTGCTCATAGAGCACGTGAGGGCTGAACTGAGTGCTTTTGGGCGTCTAATTGGGCTTGAACGGTTAAATACACATACCTATGTGCCAAAGTGACCACATATTTGCAAGTAAACAGAGCCATTTATTTCTTAATTGAAGGTACAGTTGAAAAAGACAAGGCTTGAGTTAATGGTGCAGTCAGTCTTAAAGGGACAGCATCCAAATTGACCTGCTAATCAAACAACAAAAAAGAGAGAAAATCTCTCACTGCTTGCTTTTGTAACTTTAATAAGAATAAATGTATATTTAATTTACACAGTAAAGACTATGCATTGTTTTTTATACCTTTGAATACTTTATACATTTTCTAGTGCTTGAAGTTTTTTCATGTAGGTCTATTTCGTCTGTCTTTGTTCTATTGTAGTTTGTCTTCTTTGCTCTTTCTTTATCACAGTTTAATTGTCTTAAGTAAGCTTGAGAGGTTTTTAGGCTCATATTAATTTTTTTAATTATATTGAAATTGATGATAATTATGAAATTTCAATGATATGGAAAATTTTGATATCATAAAAATCTATATCGTGATATAAGATTTTGGTCATATCGCCCAGCCCTAATTTTTGACTGTTTTTATCATCAACCAAGTGAAAATCATAAGTCTGATTGCTTTGAATGAAAAGTAGCACAGCCAGATTTTAATACAATATTAGGGTTTCTTAGGAAGTAGGAAAAAAAGGAGGAAATGATACATGATTAAATGGCGATTTTTAAATGTTATTGAAAGAAGTTTCTTCTGCTCACCATGGCTGTATTTATTTGTTCAAAAATACAGAAAAAACAGTAATATTGTAAAATATTATTACTATTTAAAATAACTGAATATCTTTTAAAATGTAATTTATTCCTGTGATCAAAGCTAAATTTTCAGCATCATTACTCCAGTCTTCAGTGCCACATGATCCTTCAGAAATCATTCTAATATGCTGATATGATGCTCAAGAAACATTTATTATTATTATCAATGCTGAAAACTATTGTGCTGCTTAATTGTATTGTGGAAACTGTGATATATATTTTTTCAGGATTCTTTAATGAATAGAAAATTCAAAAGAACAGCATTTGTTTGAAATAGAAATGTTTTGTAACATTATAAATGTCTTTACTGATCCCACACTTTTTATCAGAAGTGTAAACTGCCATTCTTAACCCTGCTGGAAACTGAAGACCACACCACACCACAGTACCCATGAGACCCTGCAGTTACACTGTCCATCCTGTAAGAGATGCTGTTTGTCCAATTCAGATGTCCGTGACTCAAGATGATCAACAATCAGACCGGTTCATTTAGTGCCAGACAGCAGAGCGGAGAAAATGAGTGCATGACGTTATATCAATGCTGTACGGTTATCAACACCGTATAATTTGAAGCTGTTATGTTGTTGTGAGCTGTTAAACTCTGGCCCACAGGAAGCTGCGATATTTGGCTGTGATGTGGGCCGCTTTTGGGAGGCACTTGACAGCTTCCACACAGGTGTGTTTGCTCTGGCAGCAGCGATGTCGTAATCGCACTCGTACAAACACACACTCTCACCAGGAAGAAGCAGGAAAAGTGGCTGGCTAATGAATAGCCTTAACTGACTTGGCCCGGGGATGTTTGTCTGGGCAGTTATGCAGCAAGTGTGTGTGTGTGTGTGTTAGTGCAGTGAAGGCTGTCCCCAGCTGGAAGTTTCACCCGTCTTTCTTCCCATGCAGAATTAGTGTGGCAGTTTTACCCCGCGTGAGTTACCAGTGCTGTTGTAAAGTGCGAGTCTGTGTGTGGTCAATATTTAGCATAGCTTTGTGCTGTTACAAAGGGAGTTTCTGCTAATGAGGTCAATCGCCACAAGAATCTCCACATTCGTCCTGTTTGCATTCTTTTATATTCCTCTTTTCCATCCTCACTCTCATGTCTTCAGAGCAAGAGTGTTTAATGGGCTGTTTTGGCCCGTCTGGGCCCCCTGACCTGACCCGCTACCACCCACCCGTTCCCTGCCATCCTTCTGGAATTCACTGGAACTATGTCAGTGAACAATTCTGGAGGGATTTAGGAAATTATCTGGGAGGGATGAATAAATAAATTATAATTCTTAGCTAATACGCATATTGTTTTCAAATTTTTTGCATACATTTCAAGGGAATTTTATGTTAAATCGGCTAAATAAAATTGATTTATTCCGGTATTTCTGAATAAATTTCAGGTCATTTATTTATTTATTACTTATATATATAAGTTATAAATAAGTTATTTAT